>JARVGW010000682.1:14970151-14989236 GCA_031762495.1 Anablepsoides rubrolineatus
GCAAAGAGATGAGGTCTAAGGTTCTCTCTTTTTGAATGCTGACAAAGCAGCCTTCAGCTAAAACAAACATACTTTTTAAAAATCTTATCTCACCCAAGACAGGCCTGAAGCATATTCTTTTTACTGCGCGTTCACATTCTGGTAGTTTCAAAGCAAGTAATAATATGCCGAGGAGTAGAGATGTCTGTCAGGGTAACATATTACATAATGTCAGTCAATGGAACGATGGAAAAATGTCAAATGAAAATGAAAAACCTCACTGTCAACAATTTGATGTGGTTGAACGGATCTGGGATTTAAAATAAAGTTGCATGAAAGAGTAAAGAAGACAGCAACTGAGCAGAAACTGTAACAAAAAGAGATCTATTATTCCCAGTCATGTGGCTCTGCTTATTCTGAGTGGTCATAAAACTGACCACTGAAGAGAAGAACACATTTGTCATATTAAGATGCTGATTTATCTCAGAGAAATGGTGTGTGTTACTTTAGTTAAAACAAATGAATCCTGGGGCGGTCCTCATGTGAGCCAGTTTCTTGATGGTTTTTGCGACTGCACTTGGGGACACTTTCAAAGTTTTCCCAATTTTTTGGACTGACTGTTAAAGTAATGATGGCCACTCCTTTTTCTTTACTTAGCTGCTTTTTTTATTGCCATAATACAAATTCTAACAGTCTAATCAGTAGGACTATCAGCTGTAGTGTATCCACCTTCTGCACAACACAACTGATGGTCCCAACCCCATTTATAAGGCAAGAAATCCCACTAATTAAACCTGACAGGGCACACCTGTGAATGGAAACCCATTTCAGGTGACAACCTCTTGAAGCTCATCAAGAGAATGCCAAGAGTGTGTGAAGCAGTAATCAAAGCAAAAGGTGGCTACTTTGAAAAACCTAGAATGTAAGACATATTTTCAGTTGTCCCACACTTTTTTGGCATGGCAGCAAACTAAATACAAATACTTGACTTGGGATAGGAACTAGAACAAAAACAGTTAATAAAGATCTGACCAGACTGAAGACAGAGAATAGGATATAAAGGAGAACTAACGAGCAGAAACAAGAAACACCTGAGAGAGAAACATGAGGAACAGGTGAGAGTGGGCGGGGCTGGAGGGGGTAAATATACATATACAAATTGAACTTCATATATAAATATATATATAGGAGTTTAATTAGAGAAATTAGGATAGAATTTTGGAGGAAAAAAAACAACAACACTGGTATCTAAATATTATACTATTTTTCTGAACTCAGGTTATTTTTCCTGCTTTTGTTCTGATCATAGGGATCCTTAAACATTGAATCAAAAGATAAATAATGCTGCAATTAACCTGTATGCTCCTAACACAGTTATGTTAGGCTTGCTTGTCTTCATCAGAATACTAATAATGTGTTTGACAATTAATTGCTTTGTGCTGACCCGTTTGTGACACGGTCATTGTCTGAGATGTGAGTTATGGGCAGCACTGGAGAATGGTTGAAAAGGTAAAGGTCATTATTATAGACAATTCAAAATGACTTTAGTAATTAATTCTTCTTGACAGACCGCTGTGTGAGTCAGTGGGTGTCCTTCATCTTGTCCGATACTTTGGCCAAGTGAGTGTTACATTCTTCTTTTGCATTTCAAAACATTCTGTACCAGCACTCAAACTAATAGGACGCATGGAAAGCACTCACACATGCACATGCTGATCTTTTTGAAAAAACATACACACACTGAAACATCGATTTGACCTCCATTCCCTCTTTGGTGTTCTTGTTCTCTTCTTTTATCCTTCACTTTTGCATACATTTGTATGTCTGATTTTATATATTCATGTGTGACATTATTGTATGTAGCTGTATGTTTTCTTTGTGGGCACCTTTTTTTTCAGCAAGACCTTGGTTGCTCAGGGAACAGAAACCCCCCCCCACCCCATATTGTTCATGGACACGTGTGAATACATGCACAGTGTTGTTGTTCTGTATTTGTTTGTGTATGTGTGTATGTGTAAGTGTGTGTACACTGGTGAATTGGGCACTGATTGATAATCTCCTCCTAATTGTTTCAAAGGGCTATTTTACAAAGCCCTAACAATTACAGTAGCATAAAACATTTATTGTGATAGAAGCCTAATTTTTGTTTTAAAAAAGAGGGGAATTATTTGGCAGTTTCTCAAGCTTTCAACAAATATACGCTCTATCATGTAATTTTACAAAAAAAACTTATAAATGTGGACACAGCACGTGTATTCTTACTTCTACCAAACACACACAAAGTCAAGTCGTAAATGTCGCTGGAAGGAAATGAGGGCAGCTGTGCTTTCATGGTTTCATTTGGTCTGTTATATTTGTCTGACCCTCTCACGTCCTCTCTCATATGCACACATTGATTATTCCATTACCACTTTGTTTCAAGGTGTGACAGAAAGGTCAAACTGGACTCTGGTGGGTTTCTTTTTTATTTATTTTTCTTTCCAACGAACAGCCGTGCGCAACTTTAAATTATCCATGCAAAGATTCCCAAACATTCGCGCTCACCTGAGAGCTGGTCAAGTTCTGCCCTTTTCCAGCACTGCTGGCTGCTAAGCAACTGTGTGACCCACTGAAATCATGGGATTTTAGTCAAACTCGATAGTGTACAAAACCATATCCAGCTGTGCTACATATGTGCAGCTGGGAACCCTTAAATCGAACAAAAATGCCTCGCAAAAATTAAAGGCCGAGCATTTATTTGAAAGAATGCATTATTGCCCGTCATCCATCAAACCAGATTTATAGACTAAGATTATCTTATGTTGACAATAGAAGGTGTAGCTGTTTTGGTAAAACCTAGAAAATAATGTTTTGCTAACAGCTTTGTGAGCTGCAATAATCAAAATGATTAAACGTGTTTGCTTCTACAAAAAATCCTTCCAATGACAGTGAAGACAGACTAATATAGCTTCCTAACATATTGAGGAAAGTACTGATCTGCAAGATTAAAGTATTACTGTTCCAGATATTTTAATGCAATGGGAGAGGTTTCACCTTGAATCCCAGTCAAGGCCGTCTTTGATATGAATTTTACGGAGCGCTGACAAGCACCTTGAGCACAGCAGTGGTGGTTGGTTGTTGCCGTGTTCATATAAAAAGGATCCAACCTTTAACATCGCACCGCTGCCAAGAATGAGTTGTGTTTCTTAGAATATTGATTAAAATGCCAATAAATAAATCAAATTAAATAAATAAATATATCTGTAAATGCAGCTAAAAAACTTAGTGGTTAACACTAATTCCTCACAGCAAGAAGGTTCTGGGCTCAAGACTCGTATTGGGCCTGGGTCATTTTTTTGCAGAGTTTACATGTTCCTCTTGTGCTTGCGTGGGTTTTCTCCAGGGTACTCTGATTCCCTCTCACAGTCCAAAAAACATTCATGTTTAGGCTCCCTTCCAGCTTGGGCTTGGGCCTCCCTTGAAAAAGAGATTTGTGAACTCAATAGGATTTTCCTGGTTAAATAAGGGTCAAATTAAAAATAAAAGGACTTTATGACATTTATGTTTTTGAGCATTTTTACAATAGCTAAGTACAATCAACAACTTGAAAAGTGCCTTTGGAAAGCTCAAAACCATAAAGTGTTTCAAGAAAACTATTCCAACTTTGTTTTTATCTTAAAACTCCAAAGGTTCATATCTCCAAATCTCTATCTTTAGATAGGCATCAGCCACAGGTGCCATCTTCAGGTCAGACACACACAAACACAAGCAGAGGAATGTCATAACATAAAAAAGGAGTAGACCTATGTATGCAGGCACACACACACACACACACGCATAAAGCGAACCCCTCATGTTAGTCTCTCTAGTCGCCTCGCTTCTCTATCAAATCCTTGGGGGGAAGGAAGACCCATGAAATGATTCCTGACATGACAGATCACAGAGCAGCACTGGTTGAGTCGTCTCATTTCTACTCTTTTTCCTGCATGACTGCAGGCACATAGAAGGCAGCAGGATATAAAGTTTAAAAGTTGCTAATTGGGAGCTTCTTTATCCCACTAGTTAGATATTTAACAAATTTAGCTCAATTTATTTTGTAGTTAAATCCAATGGTATCCACAAAGCAAACTAAAAACAGGACAATGAAAAAAAAGCATAATCACAAAACTTATTCAGTTTGTTTCTCTCAGAAAAAAATACAATAAATAAACTTACCTTCAAGAATGACTTCTTTGCCTGTTTTTTTTAGCGCTTGAACTGCCTCGTCATGTGTGGCCTCTCGTAAATCATAGCCATTGACAGACAATATGGCATCACCAACATAAAGTGCTTCAGTCTGATCAGCAGCCAGCCCTTTGAAAATTTTGGAGATGAGGATGGGCATCTTGTTTTCCTTTCCTCCTGTATACCAACAAAGAGAAACAGGTTTAGTTTTGCATGGTAACTGTTGCACAGTGGATTTACATATTTGCCCCCTAAATTGGAGTCTTTTTTTTTTACCCAGTCGCAAAATTTATAGTCAATTTTCATGGCGGTGTCTTCACATTAGAAGATGACATCACTGATCCATAAAAGAAGAAAGTAGCAACTTAGTAACGGCAATCCTGAGAAAAGCTTCCATTCAACACAACTCAGAACATGTATCAAAGCACTTTTTGCATTTAGGCTTCTAAATCAAGCTAATTTACAAGGACAAACACAGACAGCAGCAATTAACCTCCTGTACTCATTTCTGCAGCTTCCTATAATGCCCTTTCCTTCCTTCTTTCTCTATTTGTCATTAAATAAAGGTCAACTAGTAAGGCAAGGTGTTTACTTGCTGGTGGCATCTACTCTTCACGAGAAATTTCATTAATCAAAAAAAATGGCATCGATAGTTTTAAGTTTTCAGCACCAAGCAGAGGTAGAGATGTGCAGCGAGGAGAAACACTGGCTCAACTTTAACTTATGACATCACACCATGTAGGAATTTCTTTGTGGGTGGGGTGTGTGTAGCTCCATTACACACACCCCCACAGTAACTCAGTCAGATTAAGTTAAAGGGAGACTTTATCTCCAACATTTTCTCATCTAATGTGCAGTAATACACAGGCTTCACTGAAATCTTTTGTTGCTTAGACGTTGATGCAGCAAACTGAATGTATGGTTCACCCAGATCATCCCTGCTGAAAGGGCTGGACAACATGAACACCCATACCTGCAGTCAGTATGAATGAAGAGTGAACCTTTCATGTAGGATTCTGAACTCGGGAAACAGACCAAGATATAAAATTAAAACTAATAACGGAATATGCAAAGTGCCCCAAAGCATTTTATATCAAAGAAAAAACATATATTTCTAAAGACTCTATTGTAACTCATTCACCATTTTACATGCCTAATACCATTTTGAACCTGAGGAAAAATATGCATATTTCTTAACCTCCTGAGACCTGAGCTTTGTTAGCATGTGCATTTTTTTCTATCTCAATGTCCTCTTAGGAGGACACAGGGTCTCAGGAGGATATAATAGCAAATGTCTACTTTTCAATTCGACCTAAGGCTAATAAGTGTTCTTTGCTGTAACTGCATCTAATATGGAACAATATTGTAAGTACAGATGGTCTATGCTTCAAAGCAACATTTCACAGCTGCAGTGTGGGAAACATTTTGGGCTTGATCCAAATGAGAAAAAGTGAGTTATGTACTCCTGTGCCAAACAATAAAGATAAAAATAAATTTCACTTTTTTGTTCTGTAAGGAATGGTGGAATGAAATTCATAAATACTTGACTGCATCGCCAGTTAAATACTTCATCTATCCATTTATCCATCTAAAATTCAATGGGTACTAGGGACTAGGAGCTGATAAGTTAAAAAAAATAATCACAGAGTTGTTCAGAAGTTTATTTGATAATTCAATGGGCTAACAACCGTCTGTGAAATGGAAAAGCAGCAGCTTTGATGTATAATCTGTGTCCTGGATCTGCAGCACATCGCTCAGCTCAAAAATTGAGACGGCAATAAAAATCTTGAAGAAATGGTGAAAACTCAGCTCCTTCAACCTCTGTTTCAACTGTAGCATGAGCAGGAGTGATAGAAACAGCACGGCAGTAAATACAGCTCTTGAATGCTGGGTGGTGTAGAGCAGTGGATCCCAACCCTACTCCTCAAAAACTCCTTTCCTGCATGTTTAGAAGTTTCCCTGATTTGACACACCTGGTTTGAATGAATGAGTGATTAACAATCTTCTGAAAAGCTGCTGAATAGCAGGGAAACAAGTAAAACAAGCTGGATAGGGGTACTTGAGGACCAGGGTTTGGAACCACTGGTGTAGAGACATCACAGATCAATCTATACATATCTACTCAAAGGAGCTCCACTGTCTCGTACTGCTTCACTCCATTGTGCTGACCTTTGGAAGATACTGCTTCATTAAACTATCTGGACAATTTTGTGTCATTTCAATATTTTTTTTTTCATGAGGATGTCTGGGATTCACTCCTATTGGCTTCAAAACCCAACCACTGCTAGGTTGTGGATGGATGGATGGATGGATGGATGGATGGATGGATGGATGGATGGATGGATGGATGGATGGATGGATTTTTCAAACTCACTTCTGTACTTGACAAATAAATTTATTTGTTATTAGTTTTAAGTTTTACCATTAATAACATTTCCTACCAGATTAGGTTTTTAGCAGTTTCAATAACCTACATGATGAAAGCAGAGTCTGTGCAGTTTGGAAAATCACTTTAAATCATTTGACCCCACTTTTCACAAACCGTTCACCCCAATCAAAGCTCTCATATAGCTAGTTTTAGGATTAAATTCAAATACCTTCCAGTCACAAGTAGTTTCTCTAACCTCCAGGCTACCTTTGCCCCCAATTTGCACCATCATACATTTTGCAAATTACATTACCTCGTAATCTTCTTTTATTGCACGGAAACTTCACAGAACTACAACTGGTGCTCTACAAACTGCAGAAGTATGAGCACATGGGGTTTGAAGCTTTAATGAAAGCTTTAGCTATCAGGCAGGGGGATTCCATCTGTTTTATTTAAAGAATTTGCAGCAAAAAGTAAAAATTCTCAAAATGCCAAAAAGATAAAGAGTAACTTACTATGGCCTAAACAAAATACAAGCATCCTACTGTCACTCAGCCTCAACCCAAGCAAAAACAGAACATTCATAACAAACTAAAACCTAAATGCCAAAAGAGCTTTAAATTTTGACATGATGTCCAGGGGTGGATATGACTAAAAGACATTTAGATGTATTAAATTTGACAGGTTTGGTTCATCTTATGCTGCACTTCTCAACACATCCTACTTAACCACATGCATTTGTCTTCCTCTAAACAAGTAGGAAAACAAGTCTTGCTCCTTTGAGTCAGTCAGAGAATGGCAGCAACACTGGTGTCAGAGTGACAAGGTGATGTCATTCATGTCAAAATAATTTAACATCAACTCCGAACGGATGGTGTACTTTAAAAAAAATAGAGATAAACAACTGGAGCAACCCTTTTCCCTAACTATGACTTTTTCACATTTTGGCATCCTCTTGTCACATCTACTTTCAGGTTTTCCTCCCAGAACCAAACACCATTTACTGACATGACTGTTGAATAAACATATTTGACAAACTGAAGCAAAAATAACCATTAGCATGTCTGCCACTCCAACACAGCTCTTTTTTATCCCTTTCCTACTTTCCCTTCTCTGACTTTTCATGTCAGATACTTCAGCACCCTCCAGCTGGCGGCCTGTCACTTAGCTGACAGGTGGGTGGCAGTGGGGGAGAAGAGGTGGGGCCACTCATGCTACTCATGGCAGGTAAATGAATGGTACTGGCACATGCAGTACTGACATGTGCCTAATTAGGTAATTTTGTGCTAACGGTGCGTTTGCTGGAGGGGGGGGGGGGGAACTCCTGTCAAAGATTTTAGCACAGTCAGCACTTCGTCTAACTTATTTAGCCAAATTTGTTACTGATGAAGAATGAAACAAACAACTGAGACAAAACTATAAAACAATTTTGAAACATTTCTTTTTCACATTTAAATTATTTAGTTGGGGTCTATATAAAGTGGAACTGCAATGCTTTGGTCTGAATTCCTCCTTACTGTAACTCTACAAGCCCCTCTTTCAACCCCTTTCTGGGGCTTGTCTCAGATCAACTCGTTTTGACGCTGTCTCTTTAAAGCCAAACAAGGCGCTTCACACCCCAACCTTCCCCCAGCTTCCAGACTGGTTTATAGTTTGATTGAAAGGTTTATGTCTGTTTAGAAATGTTTACAAAAATGTTTTATTTCCAACTTAATCCAAAGTTGGGAAGACTTGTTCATCCAGCCTTACATGTTGCAGCCAGAGTCTGACCCAGAGCCTGAGGAGAATGAAGACTAAAGAGAATGACGACAAAAAGGAGAGAGAACGTGTTGTTCAAGCAGCATCCCATCCGTTTCTTACTTTTTTATTCGATGTTAACAACTTATTGAACCCGCTAGGATGTACAGGGGGATAGTCTGAAGCCAGTGTATGGGACTGATACTTACTAATAACAGCCATTTAATGGGTTGATAACATTTGAAGCGGGCGAGCACGACGCTCACACACCCAAACAAGGGCAAAGACATTATTGTCCACTTTCGCCTTTCAGAGGTGGGGAATAATAATATGGATTATATAACAAAAGAGTTTGTGAAGCAACAAGAAATTGTTAGATCTGATAAAAAATAACTAAATAAATAATAATACCTCCAAAGGTTATAATAATAATATTACCTGCGCTAGTTTCAAATATAATATGTGCTTTTTACAATTATTTTAGTAATAATTTCTACAGTTTTTGTCACTTTTATTGTTTAAACCCCACATTGCAAAAAAATGTCCATTTAACCAAGTTTTAAAGTCTTTTTGATCTTGTTTTGAGACTGATTTACTAAACAAGAACTGAATGTGTAAGAATAATAATCTTGTTTTCAGAACGTGTAAGATTATTTATTCTGTTAGCCTAAAAAGTCAAAATATCCGCCAATGGAGTAAGAACATTTTACTTGGTAAGATTTTTTGGAAAAACTTGATTTGACTCCATTGGCAGAAAATTTTGACTTAATTTGAGTCAAATTTCTAGGCTAACAGGATAAATAACCTTACACGTTCTGAAAACAAGATTATTATTCAGTTCTTTATTATTGCACAGTTCTTTATATTATATTTTTTATTAATAGTAGGCTAGTCGGTGTTCATTTTTGTTTTGTGTGCACTATAGTTTGTAAAATAACTACCTCTGTACGGATGCTGCTGTTACACCTGAATTTCCCCTCGGCGGGACAATAAAGGCTATTTCTATTCTATTCTATTGTTTAGTAAATCAGTCTCAAAACAAGATCAAAAAGACTTTTTGGCTGGATATAAGATTTTAAAACTTGGTCAGATGACAGTTTTTGCAGTGCAATAAGAGGTCTGCAAACCCCTTTTTATTTTTTTAATGTATTTATTATTTTTTGTTTCAACTTAGATAAGTGGGCATATCCAGAGACCACAAGTCTGGCTTCCCAGCCTCCCCTCTTAAATTTAGGCATGCAAGTAAAGGTTGCCTCCATGCTCTTCTGGAAGCCAGGGTGGGCTCCCTAAAATTAACACTAGTGGAGTACTCCACTCCCAGCCACATAGCTTTCATCTTTAGTCAATGACAACTGACTGCTGCAGACTGCTCCACTCAGCTGTTCACAGTGTGGTGTCAGAGAGGCCACAACAACTTCTGTCTTCTTTCATTTGCATTTCCCTGCTTCAATCTGACACATTTTTCTTTTTTTTTTGCCCCTCCACCACATTTCCTCTTTTCTTGTTTAACTACTTTGGCTCACTCCGTGTCCCATCAAGTTTACAACATGCTCTTTGTGCTTGTATTCCTTTTTTTATTGTTGTTATTCTTTGTCTCCAATCCAGCATGAGAACAGGCAGCGCTGTAGCATTGTCAAGCCAACAGGCTGTTAGTTATGACTTTGTTTTAATAACACGCTGTGTCATTTTCAGAACCTTCCATTTTGGAACAAGAGGACTTTACTTTTTTTTTTTTTTTGTCATCGGGGCCTTGCTTTGCTCTGAAAATAGAGGAAAAACAAACTGAACGCATCACAAACCGCTTCAACAATTAGCCATCTCTGCAACATGACAACAGTGCAATTTTACAATCATCCATCAAATCCTGCCTGGAAGTCAAGTGTTTACCTGTGAACACAAACGTGCCAGGAGAGGGAGTGTGTGTGTGTGGGGGGGGGGGGGGGAGAGGGGGGTGCAACATACAGAGTTTGTTACTGGAGGCAGCAGCAGGACCCCCCCCCCCCCCCCCCCCCCACGACAACTCTCACATGCATGTTCAAACACATACTGCATATAGCCAAGATAAAAGAAAACATCTCTTATCACACATTTTACTGCATTGTTGGGATAGTGCACATGTTGCAACCTAAAGTATCTGGTGCTACATTATCACAACTTCACTGTAGGTCAAAACAACACAGTTATACAGACACAACTGATCTAACAATGCACAAACTGCATTATGGAAGAAGTCTGAATTATAAAGAAATGATACGGTTGATGTAAATCTTTGGTGCACCTGTAAACTGGAGCTAAACAAAAGCTGTAAACTACCTTCAAGAGATCAATGCAATTTTTTTTAACCACTATCCGTTTGACAGCACAATCATTTGATCTTTTATATTTACATTGCTTCTCAGTGCTTATCCATCCATTCTCCTTCACATTCTGATTGCACCACAAAGATAATATAGGCTGAGGCAACAGGATGATGAAAAGGCTTTTATCAGCAGCGCTCAGCTACACAACACAGATATGCTAGCCTGCTTGTAAGCCTGTGAGGTCATGGCCTCCTCTTATTGACAGGTTATAGGAGCAACATCAATGTAACCTTGATGTGCAGTATGTCTGCACATGAGCTGTAAGTCATATTTGCACACATGAAAGCAACTTTAAACAGGAACTTTACCTTTTTACCCAATAGAAAGTTGTCTGTAGCAAATGCAGTTCAGTCATTTAGCTCTTAATCATAATGCTGAACCAAATCTATTGATCAAACATAAACAGGACTATAAACAAACTGTATGCACACCTCTATACACAGTAACATAAAAAAGATCATTTGAAGGATTTATGAATAAAATAATATGAAGTACAAAACAATAATAATAAATTGGGTCAAATTAAATAAGTTTTTTAATATTCTATCCTTTCAGCCCATAGGGATATGGAATATTAATCAGCTGTTCAGATCTGTTTTAACTGGCAAACAGACCCACTTGTAACAACAAACACTCAGACTTGTTTATCATGTGGAAAAATGATGATGCAGCAGCAGCTGCTACAACCACCTGACTATAGTAGTTTTCTTAGGCAACAATGCTCTTCTTTTGTTTTTTTTATGCATATGACTTCTTTTAAGAGTTGGTAAATACTGTAGGTTGTTTAGATTGGACAATAGTTGATATATTTTGTTAAATAAAAAAAACATTTTTAAACAGCAGCTGCCCTGATTTCTAAAGATCATTGGCCATAAAACTTTACTTGCACCTTAATAACACTTTATTCATTTATTGTTACATGAAACCACCAGTTTATTTGCTTGTTTGTCTTTTCTAACAAAGATTAGATGCTAATAACAATAAATGTCAACACAACTACAATTCATGTTTTTGTCTGAAAGTGTGTTAATTAAAACAAACTTAAGTTTGTGGGAGATGCAGGAGTTCAGGTTTAGTTTGAATGTTTCAAACTGACTGTCAAACATTCAGATCCACTAAAATGGTTTTCTGCTGAAGTGAGAGATCACAGCTGTTTCAGTGTGCTGTAAAAAAATAATAATACAAAATTAATTAAACTCTTGATCCTAACCATTTTGTCTTCAAAACTTCTAAAGTTAAACATACTGCTGTTTCTTCTTCTTCTTCTTCTTTTGAAACTTGACTAAATTAGTTAATAGTTAAAATTAAAAAACTAAAAAATAAGTTAGCGAACTTTTAGTCCTCGTTGCTCCCAAACTCCGAGTCCAAACGTGGAGCAGCCAGCACCCCGCTGATTGATCCAGCTCGTGCTCGAGACATTTCTTACCTTTGATACTAATCCCGAGCCCCCCCACGTCCTGCTTGGTAACCCGCACCGTGCGCTTCACGTTGGTGATGGTTTCCGGGACCGGGGACGAGCTGAGGTTCGGGGGGTCGCCGTTGACAGCACCTGCGGGACTCGGGCTGGGCTTCGCGGGCTCCTCGGCGCCCTCGCCCGGGTTGACGGTGAGCGTGTCCTCGGTGAGCGTGGCCAACACCCGGACCCAGCGGTCCACGCTCAGCCGGAGTTCCAGGAGTCCCGTTTTCTGCGCCTTCGTCGCGGCAGCCATGTTCAACGCATTCCTGGAATAACTCTAGACGGGCTGGCAGTCCTGTAAAGAGGGGGTGGAGGGCTGGGGAAGGGGGCATGCAGAGACGCGCGCGCGCGCACGCTCGCACGCACACTAAACAGCGCCCCTTTCTCTCCTTCCAAAGAGCGTCATTTAGAAGCAAACAGTAAACTTAATACTGGGATAACGATTAATGTTGACACACACAAAGTCCAAAGAGTTCCAGAGTCAATCGTGTGGTCGAGTCATTTATTTATTTAACTAAAGTACATTTAACAGCCATGGCTTTAACCCACAGGTCTAATTTGAACTTTCCCCAACAGGACACAATAAGCTCATGAATATCCAGATGTTCTGTCATGAGGAAAATAGCATCAGCATGCTTCCAGTGGCTCATGTCAGGCATGAAATCTACAAGGTGTCCTCACATCCATGTGCCTGAATAAAAGAAAACAACTCAATCAAGCGGAACAAATGTTCAAATTTATAACAGCTGATTCAAAATATTGCTCAAAATCCATAGGCTTTGATTAAAAAGTGATACAACAACTCAATCAAAATACTGGGCAAAACAAGACTGGACGTTCCACAAACATGAGCTCAAAGTTTGTTGGACATTTGGCTTTAAAAACCCTCATTGAGTGTCAGGCAAATACCTTGATTCAGTAATTCAGAAACTTGTTCAGTAGAGCATTCTGCTCTTCTTTCCAGTTCATAACTTTGTAATTATGACTCTATTTTTGTCTAAAACTGTATTTATTGGATTTCTTGCATTTTAGATTAATACAAATCTGTGCAAACCTAATGAGAATGATGAAATTTGGTTTGATTCAATTAACCCTTTCACTGCATAAACATTGATAACACTATCACTTTGTTTTAACATGTTTATTTTGCATATGTGAAAACGTCTAAGTGTCTGACACAATTGGACACACAGCTTGTCATCCTTTTTTTTTTTTCATCTCCAGCACTTCAGCTGTGTGTGTGGCAGCCTGACTTCCATTTGCTTCACAGCAGGTGAAACAGCAAGGAAGTTCCAGGACCCAATAATAGAAAACACCCTTCTGGGTGGGCTGGTGAGGGGCTTCTTTTCCTTTGGGAAAAACAAGTTTGGTGCAGTGACTGAATATTACAAAGTACTTACAGACATCTGTTGATCCTCATAATACAAAAGCAATTAATTTGGTTGACACACAAACATTACTCCTGTTTATATATAAAGATTGATTTTATGTTTATCGCGTTGCAAATTAATGTTACAACTTCATATTTAATGCAAATGTGATTTTTTTTGCCACCATTGATCAGAATTCACAGGCAGCACAATTTTAATATTGAAATGTTTTTTTAGTGTTTTGTCTCCATCTAGCGACCACTTTACTACATTACATCAAGACTAAACTCAAACTGCACTGAATTTATGTATATAGGCCAGTGTTTTTTAACCCTGGTCCTAAAGGCCCACTGCCCTGCATGTTTTAGAAGTTTCCCTAGTTTGACCCACATGATTCAGATGACTGCAATTTAACAAAAGCCTGTTAATCAGTTATCAATTGAAATCAGCTGTGCTGAAACAGGAACACATCTAACATGCAGGGCAGTGTGTCCTGAGGACCAGGATTGAAATACAATGATATAGGCTACATATATGTAAACAAGTGAAGTCCTGATAATGGGTCCAATTCTGATCCAGGTTCAAATCTTATTTCAGTCAATTCACATTTTAGAATAAAAACAATTCACATATAGTACGAAATGTAAAATTTACAAATCTTCTCTTTTTTTTTACAAAGCCCCAGCAACTGTTTATACAATATTTGCAAAACATAATCAGCCATTAAATATTATATGATGAGGGGTTTACACTAAAGCAATATCAAGTAAGCATGTTTGATAAATGCAAAATTTACTTACTACAGTATTTGCAAAAAATATAACAATGTGAGTTTGTTTTAATCCTAATGCAACAACATTGAAACTAAATATCTATTGCTTTTTGTTTGTTTGTTTGTCTGTTTTGTTTTGTTTTGTTTATTCCTTATTTTAAGTCTATGTTTTTAGGTTTTATATTTAATTTAGATATATGTCAGTTAAAAAAAATGGTTGGCCAAAGATTAATTATATTTTCATTCTATCACTTGACAGTTTTACCACCACAATCTGTCTATGGCTTAGATACACCACAGTTATTGAGTTCATAGAATTTCAAAGGCTAAAAAAAGGGAAAACATTAAGAACTGTTAAAATCAAACAAAACATGTATAATATTTTAATTTGAGTATTGTTTTATTCAAAAAAATGCTTTAATTCCGCAATTTATAATGTTTATGTTTTATGTTTGTAATGGTGTATTACTGGCAAAACTAACTTTATTGGCAAAGCTTTCATCAACCTTCATTCAGCTAAAGCAACTTATGCTGAAGCTATTTTACATTTTTATGTTTTTAGTTAACTCCCATTTTATGTTGTAAAAACTGCCGCGCCCCATGGTGGCCTGATGATATAACAGATCGAGTAAACTCAATTTGCATTTAAAACATAGACAATTTGACATTTCTTCACATTTATTAATTTCTGTTATTAGAATGTTGCATTGTTTACCACAAACAGCTCAACAACAAAGGAATTAAAGGTTTAACAGCACCACTTGACTTAAGCGGTGCATCTACCTAATGATGTTTTGTATTATGACAAAAGGTTTGGCCATCTGACCTCCTGTCTATACATCTGTCAGTTTATTACTTTGTGGTTTGACTGGCAGGTGGCCAACCTACACTTTCAAAACCTTAGTGAGGAGAGCAGGAGGATTTGATCTGCTTCAGAAATAATTCCTCTCACAAAACAAACAAACGTTATTTGATTGTTTTGTTCAAGACTGAAATATTTGTTATTCAAATAATATTTATTTTCTGTTTGGCTCAGGCTCATTGGACTTAAATTTAGGTGATGAGTGATGACGTATCATAAATGTACCATTGAATTGTTTTGTTTGTTATTTTTATATGAAACTAATTTAAACACGCAAACCTTATACAAAATAGTCAGTCTTTTGTTCATATCAGATCCAGTTTCTGAAATAAATCTAAGTTTTTAAAGCATTAATAAACATTAACATCTTCCCTTTGAGGCTAAACTTGTGTTTAGATGTGTTAAAAAAATCTCAGATTTTAAGCAATTGTTTAGACATTTCATAAATGTTTATAGGTTTATGTTGCATCACTTCATACAACTTTTTTCATAACCTTGTAAGCAACACAAACAGTAAAGTGCAGCCTGTGTATTTTACATCCAATTAGAAACATTCAGTTGATTTAAAAACATTCAAAATACCAAAAAAATAAAAAAAAATAAAACAATCTGTAGAATTTTATGGTTTAAAAACTTTGTTTAATATTGTACATTTTTAAAAATCTAAACCAGTAAAGTACAACATTACAATAAAAAGGACCAGTAATTCTGAATATAGGACAGCTGGGACACCTATATCTTTAGTTGTGTGTTTTTTTTTCAGTCAGTCACATATATGCATGTCTCAACTCCCCAAAGACAGAGAGCATTTGGGGTGGCCTGCTGATTAATTTCAACGTCCCTTCTGCGTCCTTTTGCCTCCTCCTGCTCCTTCCATCCTCCAAACATCTCTGCTAGGTTCCATCCATCCCTCCCTTATCTGTGCAGGACAACAGCTCCGCTGGTCCACCATATGGGTCAGTGTCTGGGTGGTTGGTTGTCCCCTCCCTATAGCCTGCTTGTGTGTAATGTGTGTCATTGTGTGTGTGTGAGTCAAGCCTGTGCTGACTGTTTAGCCTGCCCCACCTGTTCTTCTGTACCAACAGACCAGACCTCTTATCTGCAGGCTTCACCACAGGCTGGTGGACAGACAGATAACAGACTAAAAGAAAACAGACTGAGCAACACGTGACTGTAAGGTTTTGTTAAACTTCAGAGTCAAACTGCTTTGTCAGTCTCAACAGGCTATTTGCTTCACCTACTTCTGACACACGTCATCAAATCAAAGCAAAACCACTTAAAATCTATCCAAAGTGGGGTTAGACAATTGTAAAGTTTGATTTTAGCAAATAAATTTCAGATCATGTCGTTTGGGGATCGCCAAATGTGGCCAGAGATCATCAGTGAGGCAAAAGACAAACAGATGGTTAAACTGAGAAACAGACAAACAGATGAGCAGACAATAATTGATTAAAATATGGCATAATTTATTCCTGAAATATGAAAAACAGGGTGTGCTACGAACAGACTGCAGCAGACAGACAGGCCGTGTTGCCTCTCAAACACCCGAGGACACGAGATAATAATGAAGGAGAACTTGAAGCGGGGATAATGAGAGGTCACACAGAAGAATAAGTCTCAGGCTTGTACACCTGTGGCCCACCTTCTGCCATCTAAACTGCTCCTCAACCGCGTTTTTAAACCCCACAGTCTTCGGTTACTCATTATAACCTACTGAATAATGTAAAGGTATATATGCATGGGAGATCCAAGCGGACGACAGGAGACAGGAATGAGGGTTAGGAGGATCTACATAATAGGGCTATCTCTCACTCCATCTGCTCATGTCTTTATAATCGTCCCCTCCTCCTTCTTTATGCTGATCTATCTGCCTGACATAGCCCCATCAACAACCCCCTCCAACGATCAAGCCCCCTCTAATAATATCATGCTCATGCAAGGAAAACCGGGCATATGTGTCGATGCTATTGCACGCGGGTCTGTCTTTATCTGTGCATTTCAGTGGCCGTTTGCACGATCTGACGTAAGCAGTTTGCAGCCTCAGGAGAATTAACCAGGCGTCTGCCACCTGACCCTGTTGACTCCGACCATCCTGCGCTCAGCTGATACGCGTGCCTTGTGGCCCTGACATGAGGAGGACAAAAAAAAAAAGAAGTGAGGAGTGGGAGGACTACAGGGACAGAAAGAACAGCAGGCAATGAATGATTATGATGACTAGGGCCATCTTGCTGGCCTCCGTATGACAACCCCCCCCTCACCACCAACACCCCCCTCTCTCCCCTCATGCACCCGACCTCATCCTCCACCCTGGCCTTGGCCCTGGCTCTGGCTCCCGCAGGAACGAGTGATCTGGCTCAGGTCGGCGGTGTGTCGGTGTGGGTGAAGTGTCACCACCAGGCAGGGTCTGCTCCGTCAGCTGTTGGGGATGAGCAGAGGATAGGACAAGATACAGGGAGAATGAAAAGAGGAGCATGTGATGGAGAAAATAATAATAATAAAAAAGTTAAAATATTAAAACTGAAAAGAAATCCTGAAAAGATAATTGATAAATAGAGGAGAATTGTGTAAAAACAACAGACGGGGCGGCAATAAAAGCACACGGAAGAGAGAGAGATAATATTGGAAAGAGCGAAACAATGGCTAAAAAGGAACAGGTTTTGCGGAGGTGTCGTATCTGCCAGGCCTTATGCAACCTACGGAGCACACGCAGATGGCACGACTGCTGGGAAAGTAGGGTAAACAGTCCCAGCTAATGACTTGCCCTCTTTTGACTTTGCACGGTGCACTAAAGGAACATTGGAGAAAACATCCCCAAACGAGAGCTTTAAAATCTGTCAGGTCAACCACTGTGCAGTTTGGAGCAGAAGTGAACACGGTTAAACAATACCCTGGGCTCATATAATCATGCAGTAATTGCATTGTATTGGCACTGTTAGATGACTTCATGGGAGCTCCTCTTTAAGCTCAACAGTTTTTGTGTGGGTTCAGGACGTGACAGAGCCCTGCAGGTATTCCACAGATGATCAGAGTGACTAAAACTGAAGAAGAAAACATAAATTTAGAGTTAACTCTCAATGACAAGCAGTTTAACTTATTTTTTTAAATGCTGAGATTTATCCCCATTTTTTTTATAAGATCTGTTATACAATACTGCTGGTGATTGGTCAAAAATTATAACATGGATGTCACAGTTTAAACCTGAGGAAACCTGATGATAACAATAGGCCCAAGTGGTTTAATTTGACATTATGTTAGGATTTTAGCCTGAATGGGGATTGTAGCATTAAATGAAAGTTTATAAAGCAATGAAAAAGTGCTGCATGTCAAAAAGAAAACAAAATCTTTTGCAACACTTATATGTTTTGGACAGTCATTCAGTCAGCTCACAGGTCAGGTCAGCTTATTTGCTGTGTAACAGGCCTGTTGGTGTGATTAAAGAGACTGTGACAAAGATGCTCAAAGGCAACAAAAGGGGGCAATGGCCAGCTGTCACACAGAGGGACCGTATTGGCCTCTGAAAATCCCACCATCGTCTGAGCTGGTTTCTTCATTGACTTCAGCCTCCTGCTAACTGACTTCTTGTTTCTTTGTTAAACTGTCACAGAGCTGGTTGACGAGATGAGTTACACGAGACACTGTTGTCAAAATCAAAGACTTTTTTTTTTATACGATTCAATAAATAAGCGATGACTAAACACTGAAATTGTAATAATTGTGCTTAAATCTCAAAAGACATATGAAGTTCTTAAGGAAAAAGAAATGCATTTCCCATATTGACATGTAATCATAGAATAGTCAAATTAGATGGAACGCTCTTTTACTTTTTGATACATTTTTCTGTTCAAGGATAGAGCAACTCCTGGGAGCTCGGAAGCAGTTTTTTTTTCAGTTATGTAAATCTCATGAGTTAGTTGATTAAAATAAAGTGGATAAAGTGTCCAGAGTGAGTTACAGTAATAACTTTAAAATCTAAAGATA
>JARVGW010000682.1:15131499-15155839 GCA_031762495.1 Anablepsoides rubrolineatus
AAATCAAAGTATAACAAGCTGTTAAAGTCAGCTTTAGAAGATGTTAGTTTTTTTTTTCATTCCTTTCATTTTATTTTAGACAATACTGATGAGGCCCTTAGCAACTAAATGAATTACACATCTAAAAATATGTCCTTGGTGTAAATTTTTGTAAACCTTGCTGCATGAAACTGAGAGGTGCAAAGTATGATGTAATAAATATTTTTCATGTACTTCAAGAAATTTCTGAGTATATGACATGATTGTCAGCTCATGGACATATTTTCAAGTCTTTCAAACGTTTATAAACTTTAGGAAAGACAAAGTCACTTTTGGTGCCTTGACTATATCTTTAAAAGAAGACATTTGATTTACACATTATATATAACTGGCTTGTATTGTTTTTGTTTTTGTAGATCTGTTATCAAGGTCAGAACTGATTCTGTCAAGTAACTGCAGGAACAAAACTAAAGTTGATGTAGTATTAAAGGAAATTTATTCTGTTTATCACTGATTTTTTAATGCATCACACATATTGTTTTATTTTTAGGTTGATTAGGATGTGTTCTGATTTCTTGTTTTGCATAATTCTCTACTTTTATGTGATTTAGTGTTGTACAACCTACCTCAAACAGAGTGTAATCTTTCAATAGTTAACACATGCCTTAAATTCATTTACAATACTATTATTTATCTTTAGCACTCGTGGTGGGGAGACCGCCCAATCGATGGGACAGCTTGCCCCTTAGGAGTGGCCAGACCTGGATAAAAGGGTTTATAAGTGGTCAAAATGCAGAGACAATAAACATCTGTATTTGGACCAGCTAATGGCTTGCATGGCTTCAGTTCTTAACATTCAAGTCTAATTTCTTAATTTTTCAACAGCACTGCAGAGAGTAAGAAGCATTTGAAGAAACAGAAATCAAAAAAGTATCTAAAACCATGAAGAAAATGAAATGACACACACTTTGTGTGTGGAGGTCATGGAATTTTTAGCATCTTAATAACCTTTTCAAAATGCATGTATGTATAATTTGTTCAGACAGCTTGAACAGCTGAACAAAACAACAACATATTTTAGCACCCGCAAGTTAGTTTTCAAACATTTATTAGCTGAAAACAAAATTCTAATACATATAACAAAATAAAAGCTTTGTGTGTGAATTTTGTGACCTTTCAAGTACAATTTACTTTTATTCCATTCTATTTAATTCTATAAAAATCTATATTATGCCAATTCACAACAACAACATACATTTTAAACTGAATTTGGCAGTGGGATGGCTCATTTTACTTTGAACAACACACAATTCAAGGCAAATGACCATTTGTCTTGGCAAGAAGTATGGGTGGTTATTGGAGTTGTTTAATAATAATGAATTTAATTTGCAACACACTTTTCATTAGCAAAATCTCAGAGTTCTACAAATGTAAAAAAAAAAAAAAAACTCAAGTGGGGAACAAGACAAAGAAAAACAGAGAGGGACGACGAGAAGAAACACCGGTTGTTGTTAGTAACTGCAGAACAGAAACACAGCTTTCGAACCACACTAGAAATCGAATACGGAGCTCAGGAAGAAAATGTAAAATAAAAATGGTTAAGAAACAAAATGAAGTCCAGGAAAAGAAGAAACAGAATGAGATGATGGGATCTTTTAACAAATGCAATAAACAAACTAAAAAAAGTAAGTGATTTCAATAACATTTTACTTTTTTCCATGAAAACATCTTAATTATATATATATATATTTATATAAACATGTTGCCCTACCAAACCCCATGTGAGCTGGTTCAGCAATAAAGGAGTTCATAACTGATATAACAAGAGAAAGAAGAAGAAACAGAATCAGGTCATTTATTTCAACCACCTGTGACTCCTAAGAAGATATTATCAGAAATTTGGCATGACCAGCTGACTGACAATGAGTGGCTATGGACTTTACAACGCCGTACTTCCCATCTGTGTGCTGTTGGATTTTGCTTTTGCTTCTAGCCATCAACTCAAGAAATTATGTGCTCTCAGATTTAATTGACACGGGCTTAATGGAAATCCCCCCAGAGTATGCAGTTTTATTTCATGTCCGTGTGATTCGTTCTATTTTTTTTCTTCTTTCTCCTTGATAGCTCGATGAAAGGTTCACCTTGCTTTTGATGATTTCACATTCTCCTGATTCTTTCATTAACAAGGTATTGAATTCTTAAACTGGATTTAGTCAGATAGTGTCTATGTTTCTGGATGTGGGTCAGTCTCCTTATTGTATAGGATTGCCCTGCTGATCTTCTGTTTTGTTGTGTTTTTTTCATTTGTTGCACAATGCTTTTAAAATAATTTGTCAATTTAATTGTGCTCTGTACTTTTTACTTTGTCTAATGTTGCCCATAAAACAACCATATAAAACATTTGTCGGGAAGTTAAATACATAGATGTAAGATGTAAGTAAGATAGGCTGTATAGTTTGGACATGGTTCTTTACAGTATTGTGAAAATCAAAACTGCCCTAATGTTCTTTGCTTCATAACAATCCAACCACAACATTAATCATATACAATTACTGGTACACTTGTTAACAGATGATAATCCACTCCTAAATATCACGTGAAGTACATGATCATGAAAATACACAGCAGAAGTTTTGAGTGGGTATTGAAGATAAAAAATAAATAATAAAGAAATACAATAAAATATGATTTGGTTGTGTAATCATAAAGACTCTAGCAGCTAAAACCTACACAGAAACAAAATAGCCAAATTGGACAGCCATTAATGACAGACATCCCGGACCGACTCCCCTTTTGGCACGCTGAGGGAATAAACATAATCTGCTGACAATGTTTACCCACAGGCCATCCAGAACTGAAAAGCACCAAAGTAAATGAAAACGCCACAAATCTTGTACCACAACCGCTGCTATGCCACGGCTGTTTTAAATAGATCAATTGCTTCAGCTCACATTGTCAGGCCCTTAATATACTCCCCCAGGCTTGTGGTTTAGCACTTTAGTCCCCTAAAAATAGCCTTGATGGATGGCTCTGCAGCACTCTGACAGAGACAAGGGAATCCCCAAACTGCTCCCAACATAAGCATGCTCTCCCCAGCACCGCCAATGAACTATCCCCCCCCCACCTCATGAGGCCAGTTTCCAGGCTGTTGTTTAGCATTTTTACCAGCCTCAGATTGCTCTCTTGTTTGATTGAATCTCAGGTACAGGTCGGTCACTTTTACAAGGGCCAAACTAAAGACACATTAAAAAACTTATGAGTAACAAAATGAAAGTGTTAAAAAGTGATCTTTAATGTTCCAAAAAAAAGAAATTCTAGATGGGAAAAGTAAATTTAAATATTAAGAAACAACATAATTGAAAATCCCTTCTCCATTCACCAATAATATATTGAGAAATACTGATCTGATAAAGATATGAAGCCAAAGCTACGACCCGCTGTTTACTACTTTTAAATCATTAGTTGATAATATAAATAATTCACTCCTGAGGTGGGGAAGCATGAGGGAAAGGAAAACTGAGGAAGCACATAAAGCACTGTGTGACGCTAACTGAGAATACTCCTGATGTGTCGGTGATCATATTAAACTGAGACGTTTGTCTCTGTTTATTTTTCCTTGTTGCGCTTCAGACTGAATAAACCCTTCAGTTTGTCCTGAAACACACGGAACAATCAGAGCCGCAAAATACAACAAGCTCCAGGTTAAGTGAGAACAGAATAGTGTTTTCTTGCTTTGGCTCAACAATAGAACACATTATTCTCTTTCCAATAAAATCAGTATCAGGTTTTAAAGCGATCACTAATTTTAGGAACGAATCGAGAGGCTTTGACTTTTAAAGGAAATTACAATTTATCAAAGATTGATTAAACAAACCTTGCATTTTCTATCAAACAAAGGATACAGAGCTTATTCGTTTTAGAAATTTAAAAATAGATGTGCATTTTATAATTTAGTTAGGAAGAGAATAAAAATGTTTGATGTTTACTCGCAAATGTTGACTGGAAATAGAAAGTAGGTTTTTGAAGCACTTGTGGTGTGCTGTGCATGAGCCCATTATCACCAGAAAGCATGTACAGTATCTCCATATTTTCTTAGTGTTGCAATCCAATTTCATTGTGAAATCTCATTGACTTTGAAACTAGCATAGATCTCTTCAGCGCATTGCAGACCTTAGTCATGGTTCAATGGCTGATTATCATTCTGCTTTGTTTTTTATTAACATCCCAGAATTTGCCTCCAGCATCCACATCCTTCTGTCGTATCACACAAATCTTTTTTTAATCAACTGTGGCCTAAATCAGCTTTCAGTCAGACCCACTGCCCTCTGTAGTTTGAACTGAAGTTACTTCTCTTCTCTTTTGTTTTTTTGTTCTCTAAAAACAAGTCTTATGTGTCATTTAGTCTTCAAGGTGTATTGAATGCATTAGACCACAGGGTATATTGATTATTTAAAAGCACTGCAGGATGAAATAGATGTGCCAGCAGTGTAAAGGAGCAGAGGTCGAGCTGCATGAAACAACCAATTATTTCATTCTTCACCCTCGCCTGCTGCTCTGGACTTAGCACTGAAATTATGGAAATTTAATACATTGCACAAAAAAAAAAACAGCAACATGGATCTGGATGGAAAACAAACAAAATATTCTGATATATACATTTTTTTTTGTAATGGAAATATTTCTCTTTTAGTTTTGTTCCCAATTTTGCTGTTTCTACAAGGTCTTGGAAGGAAATCATAGATTTTCTTTCTTCCCCTCTTTCTCTTTAGGGCATTTTTACAAAGACCTTTCAGATTTTCACTGGAAACCTTTTCTTACAAACATTTCTTTGAGAAGCCAAAGTTTTATGGTTGTGCAACCAGGATGAAAAAGTAAAGCGAAACATTCATGGAGTGCAAAAAAAAGAACACAAAATAACTTTCTTTGTTGTGTGATTTTTGAAATAACCATGAAACAAACAAAAAAAATGAAATAGAACTAAATATTCAAGATAATAGCAGTTGTTACAGTGATACAGAGTTAAAAATAAAACACGTGGAAAGGATATTCAACTGCGATGTTAGCCATTCTGTCACCCATGAACTCCTGACTATGAAATTTTTCTCAAGAACTGGTGCCAGTGGGCACCGGAGCCACAGCAGCTGTGTTCTGCTTCCTGGACTGGAGTGATCAGGAGGAACGCTGGGGATCCTGCTGGACTATCAGACGCCGCAGCTCTGCCTGTGACGGCCTGGTGTTTAACGACTGGCATCACTACATAGACTTTGTACCATCAGCAGACGTACAGGCACATGCACACTATGTGGCACACACTGTCACAGTGTAAAATCACTTTGTAGTCAGTGTGCATCACACCCTAGAGGAATGTGTGTGTGTCTGTGTGAGTGCATATAGATGTGTGAATGTGCATGAAGTGGTGTGTACCCTTGGGCTCACGGGTGCAGAAGGGAAAGGTTAAGCTGTAGCCAGATGTTGCAAGACACTGCTCCCATAGTCCCCAGTGTCAGCAGAGAGGATTATGAAAATAGCTTTCATTGCTGTTGTGCTGCTTTGTTTACTTTTCTGCCAGGCTGTGAACTTTGAGTCAAAAAGCACATAAACCAAACCAAAAGGTATCTTCACATATGCAGAGAACAATGCAAAACAACTTATTCTTTTTTTTTTCAGTCCAGTGAGACAAATCAAATGTCCCTTATTGTCTCACAAATGAATGAAATGAAACAAATATACGTAAGCTACAACAGGAAGAAAAAAAGTACAGCTGTGTTAAAGCGAGGAAAGCCTGTTTAAGGATTCAAAAATACTAATTATCTCGTTCTCAGTAGTTTTCCATCCTGAAGTAGATTATGATGAGAAGAGGCCAGCCAGTGGGATCCTCTGACCTCTGCTCTTTTACAGTAAATGTGTGGGTGTCAGCTACTTCAGCCCTTGTGGGCTTTGATAAGAAGTCAAGTTGGCATCAATGACGAAAGCTACTGGAGGGGTTCCACTGAAGCACCTTGTGACAAGGATAATATGACCCCCCCCTATTGTGATTACAAAGTGTTAGATCAGAGGATTTCATGAACCTGTGGGATTACAGCCTCGTTTCCTCACAGCAATCTGCAGCCGCGGTGGCTGGATTGTAGCGGGGGAACGAAAGGAAGTAGAGATAAAATAAGTGCTATTAGAGGGGGCAACACTTTCTCATTCCCAACTTGTCACATGCTCTTTGTGTCAATTTTCAAGGAACTAGTTGGACCTTTGGTGTCACAGAGAACTGCTCAGCAGCTGCACACTGCCGGCCATCTCTTCCACGGTGGTTAATGAGGATTTGGGTTGTGCCAATAGTTAACACTGACAGGGAATATCATTCAACAGAATCTCATTGCACTGATGTAGTATTCTCTAAACAAACAAACAAATGAACAAACAAACAAACAAACAAACAAACAAAAATTTAAAAACTGATCCCAAGCCTGTGGGTAATGTTTCACACTGAACATGGAATTTTTTTTTTTACCATTATCATTTTGTATTCAACTTTTATTCATTTTGTCTCAACATCAAAACACTATGTATACTTTATGAAAAGCTTGGCCAAGATTATCAGGTTGCCATGACAGCAAATGATTTAACTGGTAAGTTATCAGCACTGGAAATCCTGCACATTCAAGAGAAAAAAAACAGAAATAAAAAAACACTTTAATGATGTGTTAAAGGAGAATAAACAATATTTTTTATGGCTGCTGATCTCCAGTTGCAGTAAAGTATACCTTATTTACTGTTTAAAAAAACAATTATTCATACTCAACTTTGAAGCAAGTTCAAAAGTTTAATAATGACAAAGATTTCCAAAGCAGTTCAGTGGACATCATGCAATTTTTTCTTTTTTCTTTGTTCCTGTTTCCAACAGGAGAAAAATAGGACAGCATGGTGTTCTGCAATGAAAATACATGTTGGCTATTTGATGGTTTAAGTGCCGTTATTGAATTGACGACATTCTTTTAAGGCAAACCTATTCTACATAATAGTTTACTACAGTCTTGTCTTCTCTTAAAATGTCAAACAAGAAACTTTTATTCCAAATTTGATGTTGCATTTCTAAATGAAAACTGGCATATAATAGATTAAAGGCAGAGCTTCCATTACACATTCTGCTTTTTCTCTGGACTGTCAGTGAGTAGTTCTTCTACCACGAAATCCAAGTTAATCATGATTTATCTTTGTCTGCAATAAAAGTAAAGTGTTAATAAACAGATGGCATGTGCATATTCCAAAGGCTTTAAGAGGATGAAGCAATTTCTTTGTCTCAAGTAATGTATGGGGACAAGATGAAAGATGGAAGTCTGGTTCCTGTTGCATGTGTGATGTCTGTCAGACCAGCTCCCTGTGTGATAAAGAATGCCAAATTAAAGTTAGAAAAAGGTTCTTTGATCTTGCAAACTAAGTTTTTAAAGGGAGTGTCAGACCTACTGGAGTGTGCAAATGGGACCCATGTGATTCAAGCATTTGTAGTGCTGTTAGATACTGGTCCAGACACGGATTAACCAACGATCCTGCATATTGTTCTATCTGCCATTTATGCAGATGTCAGGAAGCAAAACTACATTGTTTTAGTCATAGCAGGAGTTTAAAGAAACCTGATTTGATATGCTTTAAAGAGTAATTAGAAACTTTACTGTGATGAGTAACTTGGTAATTATGTTTGATAATGATTCTGTTTTGTTATGGTATTCTGAATAGAAAATGCATTCATGCAATGATGTGAAAACACAATTGCATCTGCACCTGTTGTCTTAAGCTATTCGTTTTACCTCCTTTTGCTCAAACTGGTGAATAAAACAAAAACATGGCACATGCAAAATGTGAACATGGATTAAGTTCGAATGCAAATGTATCAGTGAGTTTGTGTTGTCCACAGTTAGTCCTAACTTACCATGATTGAATATAGATTCCTTTTTTAAATTTTCACCAGAGCCCCTTTTGAATTAAGAAAAAGGAGAGGCAGTTATACTGTATATGGTGGATCAGCATTCTGATCTGACTTTTGCAGAATCATTTATTATTTTGACCCACACTTTGAGTGTTAACAGGTTTTAGTGCATCAACCCCATTATTCCATACAGTCGCACACTGATTCAAAAACGCAAGTGACTCAGGCCGAAGGAGACACAATGAATATCAAGTAGAAATGAGATGACAATCAAAACGGAGTCCCTTTTTTCCCCCCCTCTTCTGTTCCCTCCATCAGCAGTGGCTCTCAAATCCTCCATCCACCAGCGAGCCATGATCTTCTGACAGTAGCAATCACAAACCATTGAAAATGTCCCTCTCATCAGAAAATGGCAGCATGGAAAAATCTATAAAAGGTTTTAATGTTGTGAGCCTGCCATGATTGCCCGGCTTTTCTCTCTTATTCACTAGATCACGGTGTCCCACTCCCTCCTTGATTGTCTCTGCCAAGATAGGCAGAGAACATTATGTATAATGGCAGCTCCATTGTTGCAGGTGGAAAACCCATATGTTATTAATACTAATTGTACTGGCTTGACAGCGATTGTTTCTGCCTGCCTTGAGATTTCCTGCTGCCTTTTTTTTTGTCAATGGAAACCACACAAATGGAAGGGGTTATGAACCAACACTGTTGTGTTGGGGAATAAACATGGATATGTTTCTAAATAAATAAGTTAAATTAAAAATAATCACAATCATGTATTGATTTTTAAGGGAATAAAAAAAATATAAATAAAATTAAAGCCTGATTTTGTCACTGAAGTGCTGTGTTTTTTAAACGGATTAAAGCTGGCGTTTCAAAAGTTCATTTCAGCTCATTTACAGCAGCTATTCTGTCATGTTCACAGCAGCAGTGATCAAAGGCACCACTCAGTCTGTTCCACAGATAATAAAAGAAAAGAAATTATTTACCTCTGCAAATGAAATACCTCCTCAGGAGCCATTTCAAAAACTCACCCAAAAATGCAAAAGTCACACACTGAGAAGGGCTCAGGGTTGTGTTAGCAGTTTGCCAGTCAGATTGGACAGCTGTTTTAGATGAGCTCATTCGCACAGATTTCCACTTCAAATGAATTTCTGCTGCACATCAATTTATTTGATGACCCTTTGATTTCCTTCAAAATATACATTTTCTTTTAAAATACGATAACATGTTCAGTTTTCTGCCTTCCTGCACAGTTAGACAACATTTTAATCAGGTTTGTGATTGAATGAAGCTATTATTCATGACTGTATTGAAGAAGCGCCAATTTTGACACTTGTTGTTTATTTATTTATTTTTACTTTGGCATCTGTTGGAGAGCCGAATTGCTGCAGGGCTGAAAGAAAGTATGCTTCTTGCTTCCAGAACACCATGTCAGTTAGACCTGCCTCTGGCCAGGAAAAGTTTATATCTTGTCGCTGATTCGATCAAGGAATTAACTGCTATCCAGGAATAACAACGTGTCCTGCCAAAGTGTCCTTAAGGACACTTAATTCTCATCAGTTCACTCAATGAAAATCCCTCTAAGGTGTCAGTTAAATCTTAAACATACGTAAACGAAATGACATAATCTTTAAATTGGGCCCTTTGACCTAGCTTCCAATTATATTTTATATGCAAGGCTTGCCTTTAGCAACCTGGTTGAAAGAAGGTGGCAAAGTTTTTGTGCAGCTCTCACTCTTATCACCATCATCCATGTTCATCATCCATCTGACGTTCTCTGTCAGACACTCTGTAAGATTAAAGGATCTTTATTTATTTACTGTACAATAGCAACCTTCTGGCT
Organism: Anablepsoides rubrolineatus; assembly: GCA_031762495.1. Taxonomy (NCBI): domain Eukaryota; kingdom Metazoa; phylum Chordata; class Actinopteri; order Cyprinodontiformes; family Rivulidae; genus Anablepsoides; species Anablepsoides rubrolineatus. Next base: position 15,141,243 of record JARVGW010000682.1, read on the forward strand.
GCACATCCCTGTCTAGGGGAAAACTTCTGTATGTGTGTGTGAGAGAGAGATACATAAGCTCCCTGTCATAGTGCATCCAGGGGTTTAATGGTAGCAAGTCACAATTTGGTATGAGTCATAACTTGGTTAGTTATTTCAAACTATCGCTCCCAGAAGCAAAGACAGAAAAAGAAAACAAAGCTTTGCTAGTAGAGTCTAAGGTAGCATCCTTCAACTGGTAATTTCACTAGAAAATAAAACTTGTATTTTATGTATGTATATACTGTAAATACAGTATGAACTTTGAATAGTGTCCTGCAGATCATATGTCAAAGAAAATTGAAAAAAAAAAAAATTCTATTAGTTTAAGCAAAAAATGATACAAAACACAACAAAGGAGGATTGTTGGAGTACAGCATTTTATCACTTAATTTGACCTCAACTAGATGCAAAATAAGAAAATACAAAACTGAATACTATTTCTATCGTGAAAACAACAAAATAAATAAAATGGCAAAATGTTCCTCCAGCTTCTCAGTTTTTCCTCTGATTTACCCGGTGTTTCTAATTGTTGTGGCTTGTTTCTATTGGCTGTAAGCATATTTATCACAGCACACAACAATCAGTGTTCAGCTCGGTCTTGGAAATCTGACTGCTGACAAGAGGAGAGCTTGATGTTTCTCATACTGACAATCAAAACTGAACAATGCAGTGGTGGAAAAGTTTTCTATTTCTGTGAGCAGAAGTGACTCAGTCTGAAGTGTTTAATGAGACACTTAAAAAAAGGAAAAAAAATGGCTCCTGCAGTAAATGTTCTTAAGCACAAAGTCCAGTTCCCAGAAGCCATGTTTCTGGAAACCTATGATGTGTCATTTCATAGCTAATCTAAGCATGTTGTATGTTTGACATTTTGCACAAACTGTAATTTTTTTCACTAACTCACGTTGTGTTTTACAATCAGATTTTTGCTTTTAAAAATGTGATCAAGTAACTAATTAATGTGCAATAAAAAAGCACAAAAGATAAACAGAACACAACAACATAGTTCATACCAAACACAAACAAACAAAGAAAACCTTGCATATTTTAAAAGGTAAATGGCTTGTAAACATCCTACAGACCATTTAAACAGTTATCTCAGGATCCACCGACATAATCTAATAACTTAAACCCTGGTTCAGGCAGTCTGGACCAAGATTTTTTCTTTTATTGTCATTTTGAAGAAAAAAATAACTGTGAACATACAGCGTTAACCTGACCACATGTTGACCTTTGACTGCACTTTTCTCAGTCCAGTGACGAGTGACTGTCTGCCAGTCACTGCAAATAATGGAGGTAATTTTGTTGCATTGTGACTGAAAGACTCATCAAAATAAGCACATTCTATGTAAGAATCCTCCACTCTTTGAAAGCCGTTTGTGGAGGATTTTATCTCCTGCCCTGCACCTTTTATGTGCACTGTTGTGCTCTCCGGCTTCTTTAATCTATGCTTTACCTGCAGCAGCCAACATTCACATTAATGTTGGACATAATTTTCATGATTCCATCCAAGAAAGTTTAATTGCATTCAACTTTCCCTTGCTGCAGGGCGAGTTTCAAAGATAATCTGGAATCTTTAATTTCTAGCTTTGAGTAGGATGTCGCACCAGGTGAGCGGGAGAAAATGAAGAAGAACATCATAACCTCTGTCAAGCTGGCTAGCCCCAGAAAATGACAGGCAGTTTTATTTCTTTCTGAGGTCTCTTTGGGGCCTGTATTCTACCCCCTGCTGAGCCATACCAATGCTGCTCTTTGAAGTGTGCAGCTGCAAGGTTCGTGCAGACTCATGTCATTGCTGCATATGTACAAAGACACAAATCGGTGTGAACATAAAAACACACATAATCATACACACCAGTAAGCTAAATTGAAATGTGCATGAGGACTGAACTCACATAACCATTTTAAGGGGAAAACATAGATTTTGTATGTATTATTGCTGTGTCTTCTGACATAACTGTGAAGGTAAATTAACAGTTACATGACACGGCATTGAAATTTAAGTTTTTACTGCACCAAATACACTGTTTATTTGGAACAGTTGTAAAGTAAACTACAGCAATCTGAGAACTCAAAATGGCTCTGCACCAGTCATCAGTGGACTTTTTTCCCCTCATAGCCTTTTCTAGTAAAATATTTAACATGGTGAGAATGAACATTTCTGCAAAGGCTGTCACTGTGATGTAGGTCTATGTGTTTACTCAGTGATTAAAACACGTCATTTGCAAGGAATAAGAAAAAAAAACAGTTTTTATTTATTTATATGTTTTATTTACATATTTTTTTTATATTTTTCATGAGATGTGTTATCTGTACAGTAAGGGACAGCCAAGGTGTATTTGACAGCTGGCAACAAAATGATACAAAGAATATTTCTATAGCAGAGCACTCTCATTAAATGTGATGAGTGACTCAGAATACTGAAATTGCCTATAGGAAAATAAGTCTCAAGGAACTACCCATCTGTTTTAAATTTGAATAGTTTTGTATAGTTATGAGTTTTTTGTGCTAAAATAGAATTTGCATACTGATGCCCAAACAGCAGGCAAAAACCAGGAGTAAATCAACATGGAACAGTCACTCGTGTTGTTCATGGGGTGTCAGAATTGCAAAATAAATAAATCAAGTCATGCTTCACTGTACCGCCTTGTATCTGCATTTTATGTCTGATATTAGCAAAAATATAATCTCTACTGACTACCATTAAAGCTAATTTCTCAAAAGTATTTGTTTTTTTAAATTGTTCAAGCTGTCAAAAAAGCCCAAGGACATGCAGCACAAAATCGTAATGAATTTTGTTAATTCACAAATCATTGTTTATAATTAAAAGTACAATTTCTTTATTATTTTACTGCAATGATTGTTTTTTAGCTTTTAGCAAAAACAGATGCTAAAAAGCATACTTGGAAGAAACTGTATTTGTGCTTGCTATTATCCAAAAGTTTTTGAGTTTGCATATGCCTTACCATGTTTGACTTTGCTCTGACTACTGTTTTGCCTGTGACATTTTCAGTATAATCGGTATAACCACTGAACTATGAGTTGCAGACTTATCTACTTACTTATTGCACACATGGCAGACTGTTTGTGAAAATATGTCATTCTTGACATCTCTCTGATTGAATATATTTAACAATTTTTTTGTAGCACACAATAACTTCTGTTCAGTTGTTTTTCACTTACAATGACAGACGTGTTGAGGGAGTAAAAATAATATTTGCTCAATAAAAAGTATATATGGCATGTGTATAGTACAAATAGGAGGGTCAACACAAGTGATTTATTTTTTTGTGTAACCAGATATAAGTTCAACTGCACCATCCACATTTTAATGTGGGCTCTATGGCGGTGCCGCTGGGTATTCACTGTGCCACTAGACCAGAGAAGTAGATCACACGGTTCTAAACAGCTGAGCTGAGGACAAAAGAATTCAACACAACAACAGATGTGAATAAATTGTAAATCACCATAATTGTGTTCCAGGAGGCCCAAAGAAATGGATGATGTCATTAGGGGCACAGCCGGTGCCGGGTCCCAGAAAAAGCCTCTCAGGTGGAATGTGCTGCAGTTCCACTATTCCCCTGTCGAAATGTAATGTAGAGTCCAATATCTACTCTCGACTCAGAGGGGGGGGGGGGGGGGCTTTCATTTTGAATAATTGAGACCCAGATAAAAGACCAATGTTTTTGCATTAGACGACCGCATGGCCTCATTGGCTCTCAGACTTCTTTCAAAAGCTGTGTTTCTGCACCTTTTATACTATCTGGGCTTTCCTTCTCCATCTCTGTCTGACCCGCTGTCTAATGCACACACATAAACAAACACAGAACAAAACTGTTCTTGTGGATAATTGTCTTCATAAATAATTAGATGTTGGTGTTTCCCCTGCTAATGGCCTCCCTACCGTTTAGCTAGGCATGACTCAGGTTATTGATAGAGCTGTGCCTCAAAAGACAAACTAAGGCAATGTTGAGGTTAAAGCAACACAGGCTTATCTGTTTTTTCCTAAAGATATAGGCATACATATGTGCACCTGCTTGCCACAAGATCTTATCATTAAGCTGAATACATTCTCCCACCTCTTTTGCTCTAGTATAACCTATTACTCAGTTTTTCCACACTAATATGTACAGCTGACAGCTGTGGAGGTCACAGCTCAAACATATATAACAATAAAAAATATACAGTATTTTTTTTTCAGTCCTGTTTAAATACTCTTCAGACCTCTAACTAAATGCAAGGTCCAAGCATGGCTTTGAATTACCTGAAAGCAGCACAGGACACCTTGGAGTCCCACAGACAAATGTCAGTTATGATGAGGCTGCAAGAAAGTCAACCATAGTACCTACAGAGAGTAAGGCAGGTCCTGAAGAGCTATCTGAATGACAAGAACAAAATCCAAGCCATCAACATGCACACAGTGTGAGTCATCAGATACCCCACTGGTGTAATAGGCTGACCATAGCAAGAGATAGAAGACACAAAAACTCCACACCATGGACATAGGGGTTTACCCCACATCCAGCTATCTGACACTACACTAAAAGAAAGAAGAGAGGCAGAGGACTAGTGAGCATCAAAACGCCTACAGGATGAAACATCTAAGAATCTGGACTACATCAGAAGGAAAGCTCTCAGTGATAACTGCTAAGTGAATGTCTCAGGCAGCATAAAACCCAATGTGGAAGAAGAGAAACAAGATTAACCATCATTTAAAGATAAGGTCCTGCACAGCTTGTACCACCGACAGATTGAAAAGGTAACAACAAATCCTACCAGTGTTTAGAGAAGGCTGGACTGAAGGACGGAATAGATTCACTAATCATGGCAGAACGAGCACAGGCCCTCAGCACAAGAGCAATAGAGTTCTGGGTCTACCATACCAAACAGAACATGAGATGCATGCAGTGCTCCTGAGATAATCCAACACATGAGGATGTAGAGGCAGGCAAGGAATTCATCAATACATACGAGGGGCTGGAACAGAAGAACCTCTGTGCTGAGTATGAACTGGATGTCCCATAGTAAAAGTGGTAGATCTGACAGAGGACGGTGAGAAGGACAGGGCTAATACTTTAGGACTTCTTCATTCAGAATGACAAACTACTGTATTAAGAGTAACCAACCAGACATTGTGGTGGTCGACAAGCTAGAGAAAAAGGCACTGGTGATGGATGGAGCAATCCCAAGCAACTGTGATGCCAGGAAGAAGGCACACAAGAAGCTTGAGAAATACCAAGAGCTAAAAGAGGAAACAGAGTCATAAACTCATTGGTGACAGTGGTCATTGGAGCACTTGATACTGTGACTCCCAAACTGGAAGAGTGGCCCCAACAGATCCCAGGAACAATCTCAGCAATCTCTGACCAGAAAATGGCAGTCCTGGGAACAACTGAAATACTCTGCAGAACTCTCAAACTCTAAGAACTCTGAGAAAGAGAACTAGAGTGATGAATTAAGGAGGACTGAAGAAGAACCCACTCATGGAAAAAAATAGGGGGAGCTGGGTGTTTCACACACAAACACCTACTATGTCTCTCTATCCTTGTGGGGACTTTCCATTGACTTCCATTCATTTTTTTTGGACATTTTATATCCTAACTCTGACCATTTACCCTAAGGCTAACCTCACATGGGAGGTTTACCCTAAAACTAACCTAAACTCAATTCACACCTTGGTCCTAAACCCAACCCCCCACCCAAAATCAGTCTCTGAATTCGTGGGGACCGGGCTTTGGTCCCACAAGGAGCATCCGGTCCCCACGAGGCTGCATTTTCCTGAAAAATTGTCTCCACCAAGTAGCAAAAACAAGGCCGCCACCCCCTCCCCACCCACACACATACAGATGGGTATAGATGGGTAGATAGCTATAGACATATAACATTACTAAATAAGTACAAGTTTTTCTTGCAGGATGGTAGTCAGTACATGTAGTTTCAATGTGGAAGACTGTAGAGCTGACACCAAAGATGTGCAGGCAGGTGAGATAAGAAACACACTGGCCTTTCTGTGGGGCTGAGCCTCAACACAGGACTTGTGAGGAGCATGACGATGAAGCTGAACTCTGTTCAAGATAACACATCCCACCTGGAGCTGTGATGCAGCCACACAGCACATTCACCCTCACATATTCAGAATGTGTAGTGATTTATACCCAGATGTCCCCAGCTGGCAGGGTGCCTCCCAGCATTGTCTCTACATGAACTGCCCTGGACTGTTTTCAGATTTTCAAATCCATGTGGCCTTTAGATATGGCACAGTTGATGTATTTTATAAAAGTAATTTGTAGGATGTCAAAAAACATTCTGCTCCATTCTATATAGACTTAATGTACAATGCATATGCTATTCAGCCAATTTCTTATAGTTATACATTCACTGAAAAATAAAATCTCCTTATATTATTGCCAAATGATATTATTAAAATATTCAGGTTTGTGCAAGTTATTGATTGAACTTGAATAAAAAGTTTAGATCTGAGATGGTAAACTATAAAGCATTCTCAGAAGAGACAGGTATTGAGAACCTCTTGAAGGCAGAGAACACTGTCTAAGTGGCATTGGTGGAATATGATTCAAGACTTTTCAAATCTTACATTTAGCTTTAGTTATTATTATTCAAGTTTTTTTTAGCTTGGAAGTGTCAGGAACCAAACCATGTTATACACCAAATGTTGTTTCTACAACATGGTTAAAGACTTGTGAATAAAGACTTGTGAATAAATGGTCCGGCAAACACTTTTGGTGATTTGCATCCAAGTCTAGCATCATGCAGTTATAAACAATGATCTTCATGAAATACTTTAACTTCTACATTTCATTTAGTAAGCATCCCAAAAGAGCAATGCAGGTCTCCTATCACCTTGTGAGCACACATAAAATATATATATTTTTAATTTAGCAGATTTGTGCAAGCTTAAATTTGACATTGTACCATGATTACTTGCCATCAGTGAAATGACACTTTTTATATATTTTTTTACTTTTTAAAATAAAATAAAAATAAATAAATAAATAAATAAAATCTTTTTTTCAAGTCAATTCAAATAATCGTGTTAAGTATTTGGCCTTCAGCAAGTTTGCCTTTTTTAAAACCTGAAGTGGCTGAATATGAATGAAAGGGTTGGTCTGCAGAGTTGTACCTGACACCACATGTCATTTTTAACAAATTTTATTGACACTGTGACCGAAGATAAACATGTATTCTTTTGGAATACAAATCAATTTAAGCCATCTCCTTCCAACCCTCAGAAGTTTAAAGCCTTCCCACCTTGGCTTCACCTTTAAAACCCCGTGGCTACAACCATCTTTTACAGTGTATGGTTAATATCACACATCTGACTGATGAAAGGCCACACCACAGTGTGAGGTATTTAAATTCACCACACTAATCTAGTATGGGGCGACTGACTGATGAAGTAGCCTATGGCTTCTTACAGGACTTATGAATAATTTAACAGAGGACGATGTTTAATAGGTTCCATTATAGAGGAGGCAAAGAAGGAGTACTACTTATGGTAGTCTACATCTACTTACCAAGCTTAATTCTTATATTTGACAACTTCTATTAACGTCTAGCTCTCTATTTTTCTAGCCATCTGTCTGTTCATCCGTCCATCCATCCATCCATGCATGCATGCATCATATATTTGTAATGCACAATATTTTCCATCCAGTCTTTGATTCAACTGTTCTTTTTGCCTGTGGGTTATTCACTGCTGCTGACGGATTCAAACTCAGGAGGAAACATTTTTAGACAATACACCATGGCTACCTGCTGGCCTTTTGTGGTCATTGTTGGGAATATAAGCCGGACGGAAACAAACAAACTATGACACACTGGGTTATAAAAGTAAACCCTGTGTAAGCTGCATAGAATAATACAAGTCATGTAAAGCACAGAGTTGTTATATATAGAGGGTTTTTTTTTTGTCTGTGAATCAGTGAGAGGAGATAAGGTGAGGAATGCAGGTAGCTTTAGGTGATGCACTGAAATAGATTTTTTTTTAATCCGGGGAAATGCTTTAGGGGAAGACTGGCAGTTGTGAAGTGGAAAATACTGAAATGGGCTATAAGTTAATTCCATGGGCAATCATTTATTTTTATTTGATGCATGTGAAGTAGCTCCAGAAAGACATAAAGGAAAAAAAAAGTGTATTTATCTATTTTACTTTACCCTCTTTTCCTTTCTGGGTTGAGGGGAGCTGGTGCATATCTCCAGCAGTTTGTGTAAGAGACCCAAGAGTTACAAAGCAAAGAATGCAAAGCAAGAACATGAAAACTCAACACAGAAAAGTATCAAGCTGGGAGGCAATCCTATAACTTTCTCACTGTGAGGCGACAGCTCTAACCACTGCCCCACCTTGCCTACCAAACTGATAAAGACACACAAAAAAATTCAATTTTACAGTGACGTTTTCAAAACAAATAGCTATTAGATCTACAGTGTTTTTCTGAGAGTTCACTTTAATATATTTGGTTTATAAAATAATTAAAAGAAAAACTCGGCGTTTTAACGAGCCTCATTTGATGCTTCAAAACATCTTTCTTTCAGCCTCAGTCCAGAATGCCCACATAACCAAATAAAGCTTTTAAAATGAGATGAGTGTATTGCCTCAACCATTTCTTTTCATCCTGTCTGTGTATGATGCAGCGGTGATTCATTTTTATTTGGGAAACACAAAGGTCACAGATGTGTCACTGTCAGTGGCCCCATCCAAATACCCTGTGAGGTTAGGATGACACTACTTGTTATACAAACCCTGTCTCTTCTCTTATTTCACTCTCAAACATGATGTCGCAGCACAATGTTGCCGTCCGCACAAATGAACATCAACAGAAATCAATCCCACTCTTTGCACACACTGATCATGGATTCTTTCACTGTGACAATGGGAAAGTTAAATCTTTGTGTGGAAAACTCAAATCAATCCAAACAAATTTGAGGAAATATTTAGGCCAGAACAGTTGCTAAATCTGGTAAATTCCACAGCATGAGATGAGATCTCATGTGTCGTATTTTTCTGCACAGTACATAAACATGTGGAGTTACCTATACATATTATAAAAACAGCTTACATCTGACACACTGCAATCCTGGGTTTGAGATGTGCTACTAATGTTATAAACTCTTATTTTTTAATTGTGAAATGTTGCCCAGATGTACTGAGAAGAGTGCCATTTACCAAAGTCAACAACAATCTTCAGCCTTTGTACAAAGAGACACTTTTTCATCTAAAATCCTTGAAATTCTTCACCGTTTTCAAATTGTAAAAGATCTTTTTATTTATTTTTTTTTGACTTTCAAATCTTTTACAAGTGTCATGAGCCGAGGTTTTTGTGTTTTACAGTGTTCCTTTGTTTCTTTATTTTAAGGTTCCCTGTGTTCAGTTTCTTTCGTTTTTTATTTATTTTTTCCTCAAAATCTTGTGCCAATGCCCTTTTCTCTTCAGTTATAGATTTACCATTCTTAACTGATCCTCATGTCTTCACCCTCAGCTGTTTCCACTAGTAATTATTCTGCCGAATCCTACTTTCTACTTGGTTTGCTTGATCTCTTCTTTTGGTCATAATACTTGTTACCATGCAGCCTTCCAAATTGCTTATACTGTATGTGCACCTGTTGATTTTCAGTTTCTTTTTGTTTTTTGTATAGCCTGCTAATTTGTCAACTTTTCAACTTTGTTAAAAAATAATTTCATTTTTGCATCAGCGTCTTCTAATAAAGTATGTACTTTTTGGCACTGGAGTTGTGGTGTTATGTTTACAGCTTTGATGATCACAGGCATTTAGAAAATAGAATTCTACCTAAAATCCTCCAAATGTCCAGTAATGTTGAGCTTGAGTCAAAAACTGTAGGTAGAACCCAGCTCAGATCCTCGCTGGGAGATAATGAGACTTAAACTCCACATTGGTCAGCCATAAGCTTAAATGTCCTGAGGCACTTGGAAACATACCTGGCCACTAGATAAAAAAAAATGACAGCTTTAGCTCTGGTTCATGCACCTCTGGGTAAGTACAGTCATAACGGGACTCATCAGTTCCAATTACACCAATTTCTCATTCGTACAGACCCTTAGCAGGGACATTCTTGTTAACCATCTGGTGGTTGAAGCGGAGTGTACTTTTTTGTTCACGATGAGAAAGAGATGTTCTTTGTCTACTGAAAAAAAAGTCTCTTTTTATATAAAAGGATATTTTATCAAAGTACCATCATCAGACACAAGCTATGGGAATACCACCTAAAACTTCAGACAACAGAACCGTGTAACCATATTAACTGTAATGCTCAGGTTTAAAAACAAATAAAGGAACAGATCACATTTTAAATTTGGAGGTAAAATGTAGAAACTTGTACATTGTGGGGGAATTTATATATCCACCTAAAAACAATGTAATAATCAGGATAAATACATTAACATTTTAGTGTTAAGACTTAAAAACTGACAGAAGAAAAAGTTCTTCATGCATTTAAATGCATTCTGTTCTCCTTCATGGATCCTTATGCTTCAAAAGGTTTGATATTATATAGTTTTTTCTGAAATAATTTGTCCCAAAGTACATCTGCATGTTTTAAATGGGTCAGGTAGACAGAATGTGGTTTACAAAGTATTCCAGGTGTTGTGAAAAAACCTGGTGAAACTTTGTTTTTTATTATTTTGTGTTGATCTCAAATGTTTTTACATTAAGTTTTAACAGTAAAGGTCTATATTGTTGTGTACCCTAAATACATTCATAGATTTTGACTTTTACATTTGGAAAATATAGTACTGAGAATAAGCAAAAAAAGCTGTCTAAGTACAAATAAATAAATACAAGAGGTTCTTAATCACCTCCAGGGTTTCAGACCATTTTGAAAACCTGGAGAAATATTGCTGGGGACCACTTTAAAAGATTACAAGAAAGTGTGGCTCCCTGGAAAGTAAAGCATCAAGACATGAGGAATGACTTAAGACTTCTTAGATTGTATGTTAAGGTTTTTGTTTCTTTTTTTTTATCTGTTTGTGGTTTACACCACACACTATCTGAAATATCTTAACACACCTCAATTGCAGCAAAAACGGGCAGACAAAGGTCTACATGATCATTCATCACTACTAATAGGTTGTAGTTTACACCTTGACATTAGATATATATCACAAGGCTCAGGAGGATGGTAGGAAAAAGCTTGACAGTGCAGCAGGACTCTGTTGAGATTAGAATATGTGATGTCAGCCACATTCACTGAGCTGAATCAGAAAAAAATGTCAGATTTGGAACACATTCTGTCTATTTTAAAGGTGACTCTATAAAACAGAAAAAAAAGAATACATGTGGCAGATGTGACTACAACCTTTGGCAGCTAAGTGTAATAAAGTTTATTAAGTGTCAAGTGTATTTTCAAATATTCTCAGTCAAGTATTTGTTTATTTATTAATTTATTTATTCATTTTACTCATTCATAAACACATGTAGGTTTTTTGAATATTGTCTCTGTAGAAAGCTGTTTGACAAAAATTGCCTGAGTAAATAACTTTAAAAAAAGAGTTTCTGATGCGAAATCAGAAAGGAAACTCACTTGTAAATGTTTAAATATGTATTAAAGTTTGAGTTTGGCAGCTGGACTCCAATCCCACTCCATGATCGTGTTGCTCAACATGCCATGAAGTGATGACAGTTTCTCAAAACTGAGATTACGTCCACGCATAATCACAAGTCTTCAGCGTTTAAAGTCCATGTTGGCTTGCGAGTCAATTTCCATTTCTGTCTGAAGTCATCGGTTTTGAACTTTGATACAGTATGCACCAACCTACCCTGGCCTGGCTTTAAGAACTTGAACGTGAGTGAGAGTTGAAGCCTTCCCGAAGCAAATCCAGGGAATTTGGTGCTCTACAATATTTCTCACCTGCTGAGGCCTCAGGTTTCTTCAAAGAGACGTCATGTCTTCTTATCTCCTGTGCTGAACAATTGAATACGACTGCTGTCAAATCTAAGATCTCATTAATTTAGTAGTTCTTTTCATAATTTGGGTGACACGCAGAAATGTTGGCTCTCTGCTTGTGCATCAGCCACTCTGGGAAGGTAAACTTTGCAACAACCAAATATTATATGGGACTTCAAAACCGCCTGTTTTAGCGCAAACATTGGATGCAAGATCACAGAGAGATCCATGCTGGCAGGGGACCTTTTCTCCACACTGTGGATTAGAGATTCTCTGTGTTGATGATTGGCTGAGCCCAACTTGTATTGAAATCCAGACAGGTGGCTGTGTGTCATTAAGGTTTAATAAGACTCACCACAAAGTTCCTCATTAATAGCTGCCCACGGGGCACTCTCTGGACCTTTGCGTAGAAAGGGAAACGAGAAAGTGAGCAGCAGAGATGAGTGGGTAGAGTGACTTGAAAAGAGGGAGATGACACTTTCATATGGCTCTACTGATGGAATGCTAATAACTCTGGACACATATATGTGTGTGTGTGCGCACATACCACACATTCAAAAACCCACAAGTTTCTTTTTTTCTGATTTTCACAGCGCTGTGTGGAAATCTACTGCCTGTGAAATTTCAATTTAAACATCAACCAATTACCGCAATTCAAAGAGTGTTTGAGACTCTCAGTCTAAACATTTGAGTCGAGGGAGAAAGAGGAGTTTTAGGAGTAAACACTCTTTCTCTGTAGACCTGATACTGCCAGGGGTGTATAGGAGTGCATCGTGTATGTGCAAGGCGCAAAAATAACTCAAACATTAAATCAAAGGAAAGACTCATAACTCTAGTTAGCTACTAAAAGCTGATCTCTTTATTAAATAAATAAATGAAGTCAACAGTTTACCAAGCAAGCAGAACAAAAACTTTATTATAGTGTGTACAAATTTGAAATGTCAGCCATTTAAAAAAACAAAAAACCTAATACTATTTAATGTGAAGTTATCTTATATTAGAGGGAAAAAATGCACTCAGTACCCTCAACTAAAAGCTTAACGTTTTTGCTTCTGTGCACCAGGAAACCATCTTTGATTGCAGGGCAAAGAGAAGTGTCTTAGGTGTAAAGGCATTTAAGACTCAGAGGGGAAGCACTTAAAGGGCTCTCCTCTTCAGAGTCTGAGATCCGTGAAGGGTAAAAACATGTTAGGAAACTTGAGTGCTCAAGTGTAATAAAGACAATTGAAGTCCTGAACATCTCCCTTTGACATTTTGAGTAGAAGGAGTGGCCGAAGTAGCTCCATCGCCTGTCTTCCTAATATTCATGAGAGCCACTGTTTCGCAGACACACTATCTGGAATTGTTTCTTCTAATAAGACGGCAGGTGAAGGAACGTGCAGCGTATTCTGATAACAGTTTCGAAGCACCTCTTTTGAATACCAAGCGTAAGATGAAAAGAGAGTTGATGTGTTTTATAAAAATAAAAGCAGTGGGTGGGCATCAGGATAAAGCACTGGAGTGGTTCAAGTCTCTCTTTCTGTGTCAGCATCTGTAACTATGTGTCCTTTTATACTCTTTTCTTGTGTGGGATCCCACAGGGCACAGTTTTAGAGTCTTTCCTCTTCTCTCTGCATCTGGCCCCACTTACCCTTGCATTGCACTTCACTGTTACACAGACAGCTGTCAGATTTGCATGCATCTTAAGTAAACAAAGTTTATGCAGATGCATTATGTAAAGCAATGTCTTGATGGGATAAAAGAACTGGGTGGTTTGGAATATTTTAAACTAACATAAAAAGAACCAAAGTGAAGTTTTTTTTAGGATCTTCTCTGAATCTTCCTAAGTGATTACAGGTGAATATATGTTCACAACATTAAGCCAGCTATCCCAAACCTAGAGGTCAAAGTGGACTGACTCTAAGCTTGACAGTCAGATAAGGACATATCTTGAACCAAGCTTTAAAAATAAAGCCATTTCTATCCAGGCAGCACTTTAAGACAATAATCTATGCCTTTGTCACCACTCAACTGGATTACTGTAATGCACTTTATATTTATATATTACCTACAGTCAGAGGGCACAAAATGCTGCTTCAGGTCTTTTTATTGGCCTTAAATGGCTGACCATACATTGTAGGAATTTTTCAGATAATATAGATTTTATTTGCTTTTAAAGCTTGTTTCTTGTGTTTTTAAAATACATGACAAAAAATTAACAAACATTTGGTATTGCGATTTCATTGGCTTCATTTGTAAACATTATGTTCAATGGTGGCTCTAAATTGACCTTAGCTTTATGTGTGTGTGTCAGTGATGGTCCTGTGATAGACTGGTGATCTGTTCTGTGTATGTCCTGCCTTTTGTCTGTTAACTGACGTCAGCTTCTGTCAATTACTAATGTATTTATTTACCTTATATTTACCCAGGCAAATCTCATTGAGATCGCAGATCTCTTTTGCAAGGGAGGCCTAGGCCTGAAGGCAATCTGTGCAAGTTTTTGGCCTGTGGAAGAAAATTGTAGAAAACCCACACAAACTCCACACAGAAAGACCAGAGGTCCACAATGGGGATTGAACCTAGGACTTTCTTGCTGAGAGTCACCAGTGCTAACCACTGTCATGCTGCCCAAAACATAAGATAAACTCGCATTCTGTGTTTTAATTTGAACTGCATGGTGA
>JARVGW010000682.1:15542341-15564973 GCA_031762495.1 Anablepsoides rubrolineatus
ACACTGAAGTGTATAAGAAGTGCCTTTTGACATTGCGAATATTAGATCCAGGGTAAGGTGTTTTAATTAACCTTTGTAAAAACATGTATTTTACTTCTGTAATAATTTAGTGAAATACTTATCTTTCTACACATTCATTTACCTGATTTATTCTTTTTTTTTGCACAGAAAACAAAATATCGATCATAAACCTATATATACTCACATACTATAAATTTAAAACATATATCAAAAGCACTTTTTTATATATGCTGGAGGAAAAAAAAAGAACATCTGATATTTCATGTAGTTTGAAAAAATCACCAAGTTATTTGTATGATGTACAAGAAAAAAACAAACCTAAACATCTTTTCAGACTTTTGTGGTTTAGTTTGTAGTGTTCATGGTTTTATGCTTTTAAATGAGTCTACATTTTTTATGAAGTCATAGGAAGCCTTTTGTACCTGCCAAGGCCAAGAGTTAGGTCTGGCCACCTCGCCTCCAACAACTCTCTCCTCAGCAGTGTTGTGCTCCAGATACCTGGGCTGGGGCACAGCCAGCACTGAGCAGAGCAGAGCAGCGCCGCGGGAAACAGACAGGTCAAACTTCCTGCATTTAGGTGCATTTACATTGTGTGTGAAGAATCTCAAAGGAGAAGAAAACAGTTCTTACCCAAGGCTGCGAGAGAGGTCAACAGAAGAAACCTGAGCATGTCTGCGGTCGCCTTAGACTTTCTGCTTTCGTGACACCTCCTCAATACGCTTTTATACCCTCAGGGCAGCTCGTGCTGATAGCGTTATGTGTGGCATGTCCAACATGAACACACGTCCACCTGTGCCAATCTCACGGTTATCACTGCTGTGGGACCGACTGAGTTTAATTCAGGGAATAGCAAACACTGGACCTATCCTTTCCAAGGACTGACAAGACTAACTAAAAAATGTTTTTTTTGTTCCCTATACAAATGTGTTCCTGCCATAGAAAATGTGCAACATGGTTTTGATTATTAATGATATGTAGTGTTCAAACTACACTTATTTAAACTCACAATACAGGATGTCGTTTCCTGATTCCATCTGCTCGATGTTTGCTGTTTTATGTCAAATGTAAAGCACTTGCTGATGATAACAAAGACACATCCACATTCTGACATTTTCCTCAAGTGCATCCCTGCTGGTAAAACTCCCCCCTGAAAGCAATTTATTGTTCGCATTCAGTGGGAGAAAAAAAAAAAGAAAAGATTTTTGAGTGTTTTGAAAAAAAAAAAAGTGAACCTGGATAGATCAAGGCTCTGATTTATTAGGATCAAACATATATTTTAAACACCAAATGCACTGCTAGAAGGCGACCGTTCTGGTTGCAATGACACTATTAGTTTGAAATTGGGTGAAATGGGACTTTTCAGATGTGGTATAAATATTAGTCTTGTAAGGAAACATAATGGTTTTAAAAAGCACAAACATTTTAGCTTCAGATCAGGAACACACAGCTGTGAGGAACGCAGGAGACACAGCACCAAGATTTTAATGTGTGGATCTTCTCTTTTATGTTGCAGGTAACACATTGTTGATTAATATAGATCTTGATCAGCGTTCAAACATTCAAAGAACAACCCAGAGCTTTAATGCCTTTGATAAGTATTCATGAGGCTCTGCAGAGTCGACAGTCTCAGTGTGAGCAGTGTTGGTCTGCAGTTTGGGTTACTAAAGAAGTGCTTGGTTTTGGACATGGGCTGGAAAAGCAGTTCAGGCTGCAGGGGGTGTGTAACCTCTTCATTTTCTCTTGAATAAATATATTCAGCTTTTATTCATTATATGATTCTTAAAAAAGATTTCTCATAAGCAGGGAATAACAAAATTTAGACAAAGTGTTCTACTGTCCTGATTACACTTTTAACTCCAAAAGATCACCATATGGGTATGATGTCATCAAAGATTTTCTTGTTAATGTGATCTAAATACTGCTTTCGCATAATTACATTTATTATATCATTTTTTAGGATTTAGTTGATCTGAGCTTTATAATGTAAACCCATTTGTGTATTTGCAGGATCTTTATCTATATTTTACCCAAAAAAGAAACAGGTTGTTAAACATATATGTAACTTTACATGATAAGATTATTAATGTGTCTCTTTGTAGAGCAGAATCATTATTTTAACTTCAAAGAGACCCGCAAGAAAAAAAATCACAACAGCAGTTTTATGAATTAATATGAAAAGATTGCTGGGAGAAAACTGTATATATAAAACCAAAGCACCCATATAGATTAGGATTAATATATAGTAACTTCTATACAGGCCTCAGGGAATCTTTTATTTTTTTAAAGGTTAGTTACAAATTAAAACCATTTCTGACATTTACTTTATTTAACAATAAAATGTAAGAAATGAAAGCACATGATTAAAATACAATGACGACCTTGTAAAACCATACAAAACCACTTGAATATTTTTTCTCACGACAGCCAGTCTGAGTGCTTTTTTCATTTTCTCCTAATACAAGCGGCAACATATGCCCAGTTCCCACAGTAAAAGCACACACTTATCATACTTTTACTTTACCCTCTATTAGTGCCTGAGTGTCTAATGCAGCTTTGTCCCTCTGATACGGCAAAACCCATCAAACAGGCAACAGAAAATCTAACATGGTTCTTTAATTTAATAGACACTGTAGCAAAGAGGAAAAAAACGTATTCATAAAACAGCAGGAGTAATAAAAAAGTCAAAACAAAACAAAGGACAAAAAGCTGTGTAATGAATTGCAGTGTGCATTCAGAGCTGCAAGGTGTTAGAATCCAAAGACTTTATTTCTCTGTCCCTGCTAAACTCCCTCATCCTGCGTGTCTCACACTTTATTTGTCACAAACTTGCTGGGTGCTGACGGCATTCACATGCTGAGATATAAGAGAGCTTGATGAAACAGATTATGAGCCATTCACCTGATTTCTGAGCTCCTATTGATGCTGCCGTGTAACGGCGTAATTTTAGATCAGTTTTTGGTTTGAAAAACCGTCAGAAAGACATTTAGATTTGAATGCAATGCTAAAAATGGCATCAGGCAAAAAGAGATGAAAAGAATGCCTGTGATCATTCTGAGAAAGTTTAATTGTAGAGGATTTGATCAGGAAAATTAGATGCAGAATGATAAGGTAGTGCTGTTTCTGTTGCAAATAATGATGTTTCTCAAGAATTGTTGATAAGCTCCATGGAAGATATTACAGTATTTTTAATTTTTGTTTGTTATACAATAAATTTTACAAATTAGCTTTACTAACCAAATTGATTAAATGTTAGCTGAAACATGGATAAAGACAGCAGGTTTCTGAGGTGTATCGCATCCCATTCCAGCTATGCTGTAGACATACCAAGTCTTAACCTTGCAGCTTAGAGGACCACCAAAGTCCCCCTAGAATAAAATAAGAAATGAAAGCGGCATGACCAACATACACACACAGATGTCAAGCATAAAAAAAGAAAAGAAAACTAGTTTGGTCACATTTTTATTTCTGAGGATTTTAGTTTCTCATTGAAAGGAAATAAAAAAAAAAGATAAACGGAACTGCAATTTCTTCTGTTCCTGTTCACTGACTTGCAACAGAAAACAATCATGATTCAGTCTCAAGATGTGCGCTGCTCTCGTCTCAAGTGAACTGACAAAGCCTCTCACCACTCTACAAAACTGCCACATGTCTACAACATGCTGTGGACGACAGAGTAAATGAGGAACAAAACCACAATGCCAGTACTACTTTACCTGATTTTAACATCCTCCGAATGACATCATAGACAGTTCCTGCTATTGAGAAAAGAACAAGAATGAGAAACTGTGTCCTTTATTGTTAATAGAGTTTGCATAAATGCTCATAAAATAGAAGAAATAATAAAGTGTTGTTCAGTTTAAGTGTACCGCCCCACCAGCCAGAACTGGTGCAGGTCTGGTGGTCCGCTATGGGCAGGTATGATAACATGAGGTTAGACATTTTTCCACCAGCTAAAAGCACACAAACAAGAGACTTGCAGAATGAGACAAGGAAGGTTGTGTTAGTCATTTCATATTTCTTAATTCAAGGTTTGAGTAGGAGTTGATTTACTTGATGTTCATCCATACAGTGATGTAGCAGGGGTGGTTATGAAGCAAGATCTTCCCAATTGTTTTGGCAGATTAACATGACGAACGTAGGAGTTTACAGATACTGCTGAAGACAGCTGCAACAGAGCAATGTCGCTGCTGAATGTTAAAAACATAAGACTCATTTAATTTCTGTTGTTGATAAAAAAAAATCAAACTTGTAAAACCTAAAATTCGAACAAATTTGAAGGAGGGATGTACTTCAGTCCAGGGGTTGTCAGGGGTTGACAATTTATTCTGCACACACCGTGCTGGTTTACAATTACAAAAACATTATTTTAATTTAGTCACTCATAATCCACAGACAACACTGAATGGTGACCAATAAAGTTTATTTATGCAAAAACGACAAAATGAGATATGCATGCAGTGTGTTTTGCAATATTTAGCTTTTAGCTACAAGTTAGCTAATTTTAGCTTTGCTGAGATTTGTTTTTAGTTGTTTTGCTAGTTTGCCACTAGCCTCCGTTTTATTCATTTATGTTTTTAGCAATGGTTTTAGTTATTGCTTTGGTGGTTTTAACTTAAAGTAACAATTTTGCTGATTATAGATTTTAGCTTTTTTTCTGCTTCTTAAAACTTTAAAAAATTCAGTTCACATTTCATTGTTTAAATATAGATTCACAATTCAATTAACAACTTTGTTCATTCATAGAAAATGTAATTTATCCAGTTTTTAATGAGTTAAACAGTCAGATTTGAGGCATATTATTTTTTCCTATGTGTATTGTACACGTTTTCATGTAAAACTCTTCCCAACAATTGCAGCTTTTACTGTGCATAAAATCTCTATGTGGACTTGGCCCTTTGCAGTGTGATATTTTAATTTCACACTTTTTTATATTAATTTGATTCTGCAAGTAAATAAAGCAATGCAGACTGGGAAGTGTTTACCATCTTGAAACAAATGAAAACAAAAGCAGCTCAAAAAGCTTTCACATTTGCTCCCGTGTTGTTGTTGTTTTTTCTATCAACACTGTTGACCAAAAATAGGATCTCACACATTTTCTAGACGTTTCTGCTTTACAGTGCGATGCTGTACCTGCCAAGGCCATGAGGCACACTTTCACCTCCCACAACTCAGTGCTTCTTTCTCTGTGGAGGGGCTAAAGCTGCAGCTCAGCAAATGCAGAAGCACAAATAAATACCATATTTAAATGATACAAAACTAATGCTAAATTTCAAAGGTAAAACTTTTAGATCAGTTCCAGTGCAACCTCAATATTCCTGCATTTGTGAAAGTAAGAAACAACAGGAAAATGAACGTTTGAAGCATTTCAGTGTTTCTAAATGCTTGTCTGATTCTTTTATACACTGAGTTGACCTTCATATTCATGTTAGTTCTCAGTTTAACTTGGCAACATTTCTATAACACCTGTGGACTGTCTCAGACATTATCACATTAAAAAAAACTGCCTGTGACATGTTGACACAGCTCACGGAGGGGGAAACTAAAAATTGCTTTTCTTGGAATTTACATAAGCATTTAAGTGTTGAAGTTTTTAATCTTTAACCACACTCATATTTTGTGATTTAACAAACATACACACATAGACAAAAGCTAATTTAATGCATGCAGAATGACTCAAAAGAATAATCAAAATCATACTATAGTTGTATCTTTTCTGAAGAAGAAAAAGACTCCTCATACAAGGTTTAATCAAGTTTATTTTTTTCATAGTATGAAACCAAACAAGATTGTAGGTTCAGTTGATGCAAACATGCTCAAACATGATCTGCCTTTGTGTGCTCCAACACTTATTACAAGATCTGAAAGAAAAAAAAAAGAAAACAATTAATTAGGCACGATATTTTAAGAACTGTCGAAATACCAAGTCATTATACCACAAAATGTGACTAATGTAAATAGTACATATTTTTAACACTAACTGAGTTTATCCAGTCGATGTAGGCAGACACACGGGTGAAGACAGTGGGCTTCTGGGGATAATTGCACCCATATCCTGACACAAAACTGGCAATACCGTGCACGTAGTACTGGCCATTGACCTGGCAGTTCAGAGGACCACCAGAGTCACCCTGAAAATAACAAATTTGAGATAAAATATGGAGATAAGCATGTTTTTTTTCTAGTCCACATGTAATTGTAACATGAACAAGGAAACTTAATAAACTGATACTACTTTTCAGAACTCACATTGCATCCAGCCTCAGCTGCACCTCCAGCGCACACCATGGTGGTTTTCACGGTGCTGCCCCACCAGTCGCTCCTGGAGCAGGTCTGGTGGTCCACGACAGGAAGGTAGGCTTGCTTGAGCTGAGCGGACAGGCTACCACCGGCTGGGTCAAAATGAAATGAAACAATGCGTTGAGCTTTCGAAAAATAAGGCCAAACAGCAGCAACGTAATCAGCTTATCAGTGCCAAATATTACAAAAAAAAATGAACACACTGGAAGTGCGTCCCCAGCCAGTGATGTAGCAGAGGTTGTTGTGAGGCAGAATCTGGCCAGAGGGAGGCAGAGGGGCAAGCTGGACGTAGGCGTTCAGGCTGGCCTCGGAGGACAGTCTCAGCAGAGCAACGTCATAGCTGTAATGAAGAGGGGAAAGTCATTTTAGAAAGGCATCACTTTTTAAAATAAACACTTCCCTTTTAGGGTCAATGATGTGCATAAAAAAGGAAACCTCACCCATTAGACACTCTGTTAGAGTCCCACTGGGGGTGGATGTAAATCTGGTTGACAGCAATGACCTGCTCTCTGCCACTGTTGACGTTGAGGTCATGTTCACCGAGAATCACACGAAATGTCCTGGGGCTGCAGCAGTTTATAAAAGAACCAAAGAAAATATTATGAACAAGTCTTAATTAGTTTTTTTACTTTTTTTTTTAATTATAAAAAAAATAAAAATCTGAAAGAAATTACCATAAATCAATTTACTGGATTTGTTACATTTGCCTCATTACTTTTGATTTGTTTTTGCCTTTTTTGAAGTAAACACTCTGTCTTCTATGTGACAGTTATAAATGATTCTGTGCATGTTTCCTACTTCTGGTGACATTTGGAGCTAGCAGAAATAAATCACATGCCATTACTGCGACAGGAGTCGGTTGGGGATATTTGGGTCAAAGAAATAATAAAAAAAAAAATATGAACAAATAAAGCTCAGTCTGCTAAAGAATTCTGCAGTTAATCATTATGTTACCTATCCACACAGTGAGCAGCAGTCATAACCCAGCCTCTTTGGATCAGGCTTCCTCCACAGGTGTGGTAGAAACTGCTGCCAGATTGGTACTGAAGAGAGATCTGATGAGATAAAACATATATGATTTTAAAAAAAATGTCTCAGTTTGACATTTATCTGTTATAGCTGCACCTAATTTCCTTTTCACTTGGAAATAATGCACAAAAATGAACTGAAGTGTACCTGCCAGGGCCAGGCATTGGGGCTGGCAACCTCACCTCCAACAACCCTACCAAAGTTTTCCTTCAGGTACCTGGGCTGGTGCTCCAGCTCAGCCAGCACTGGTGAAAAAAGACAGACAAAGACTCAGCTCAGATAGAAACCTTGTGTAATTCAATTTTTTTTTACTATAGCAAATGATCAAGACAGAGGTTATACCAGCTGATAAGAAACGTTTGCTAATTGACAGACGTGACTAAGAAAGTAGCAAAGTAACCATAGATTTATAACAGTCACATATAAATAAAGATGTCTTTTTCTTACCCAAGGCAGCGAGACTCGTCAAGACCAGAAACCTGAGCATGTTTGCGTTTTGTCAAAGCGCTTCTGCAAGGAATGAACTCTTCTATCTGTCTTTTATATTCAAACTTGGCCTTGAGCTGATGTGGAATAATTTGGCTGTTCTTTTTATTCTGAGAAAATCTAAGTGCGCACCTGTGGTTTGTCTCACACCCTGTTATCGCACACAGCTAAAGTACACCTCTGACTTTGGTCAAAGAATGTTTCGCAGAAAAGGTAGAAAATGAGTCATGGCAACTCAAAGAGTGTAGTTTTGTTTTTCAGCTTATTCTGACTTTTACCGTTCAATGTATCTGTTTCAGCACCTGCTTAAATTATGATATAGTGTAACCACCAAAATAATTTTTTTATTCTCATGTGGCAACATATATTAATAAACTGTCTGATGTAACCAGGTTTAAGTTTCTGTTAATATTTATTTCACAACCTGATTACAGTTGTTTGAACTACCAGTTGTGTAAGGATGAGAAAACAGGCAGCTGTGACACTGTGAAGATATAATTAAGTTGCTTTACATGTATTTTGTTAAAAACAAATAACCATTTTAATAAAATTTGCAACATTTTAAGGTAACAAACAATGATTCTTTTTTTTCATATTTGAAACTCATGCAAGAAAAGGTGCCTGGAAAATAAAATTGAAGGCAATTAGAGCTGCAAAACTCTGATTTAACCAGTGAATGTATATGAATCAGACATTTGCTTTCCTGTAGTTTTAAATATGTTAAGGAAAAAAAGTGAATGCATGACAGCTAAGAATGATATATTGACATATATTTGACATTTCATGCCTTTGTACAGTTAAACAGTGTTACAGACCAACACTAGAGGGCACTGAAGACTAACAAACACAACCAAGAAACTCAGTCTTTTGACTTGATCATGAAGACACACGTCAATCTCTTTCTCACATGATGCTGACAAATGACCTATAGTTCTGAACTTATGCTTCAACATTCACATCTCCATGTAAGTAAACATCGAAACTAATCTTTTTTATGTAAAAGCATTTGAGGACAAAGGGGACATGTGCATTATCAGGTGGAGAGATGTAAATCCAGTGAGAGCTGACAAAGATTTCTGTGCTCCATTTTGTCCTGACCTTTGTGACATTGAGCAATAAATCAAAGGGATTACTACACTATTTCACATCACACAAAAAAATAAATAATTTTAAAAACTACTTAGTAGTTCCAAACTGGTCTCACTGATTATTTTAACAATAGATTTCTAGACAATAGCAAAGGCCTCAGATGTGTCCATTTTTTGAAAAGAACATCCTAATTAGACAGAAAGTCATTAAAATGGTATGGATTGTGGATTATTGCCCTATCGGGTCATTAAATAGATAGCCGTGCTGACTGGTAATTGAGCTGGCCCCCTGACACAAAGGGGAAAAGGTCCTCATGCTGCAGGACTTCCTGAACAACAGGGGCACCTCAGTTTCATCATTTTCTCATGGAGTAGTCTTCATCCCCTCCAAACTTCTCGCGGACCCCTCCACCAACCTTTTTCCTCGCAGAGGCATAAATCAAACGGCGAGATCAAAGACAGGAAGCGGCGGAGATGTGTTAATTAAAGATGTTGGTTCTAGATATAGCTTCCTCTCATTAATGAACAGACGATTTGGTTCCCATAAAGATGTCTTACTCACGCGGTCAGGAAATTGAGGTTCCCAAAAAAAAATTAATGGGATGCACTGATTGGGTCTGTTATAGAAAGTAGTGGAGGGTTATCGCAGAGTGAAAGTTGATTAAGCCAATGCTATTTGGAAAAGAAACGTTGCTGGAGTGGCAATAAAGCATTTAAACCACATTTTACATTTTAAACTAGAACCGATATTTATGAACAGTTATGAACTCTGAGTATATTTTAATTCTAAGAATATAATCACTGAAAGAGCTGCTACAACTGATTGTGAACCTTATTCAAGCTAATTGACTTAGTGAGCACAAAAATGGCTGTAACACAGTTTTACATATACTGACCTACAATTTGATGTAGTAGATGAGACTCATTCTAAACAGTCAACACACTGTATATTATAACTAGATACAGGACCTGGAGCAAGAAGCTGAAGCCACAAAAGATGAGCGCCCTCTAGTGGATGGCTCCACTACAGTTTTTAAGGTATTTCTCCCATGAGCTGATAAATTCTATTTTCCCTTCAGGGTGTTATTGTTCACTATATGTCCAACGAGATCACATTAATTACTAGTTTGGGAAATTTATATATTTATGTTTTAGAATAAAAAAGTATATCTGAACTCCAAACAACTCAAAATTTAAGAAAAGTAAAAATAAATAAATATAAAAATTGTATATAATGTTAACAAGGTTTGAACCTTTCATTTTCTTCAAAATATAATGTTTTTCTAAAGCAGCTGGATCAATATTTGCCAAAATGACCTGAAATTATGAAGAATTGCTGCTATAAATGAAATTGGGAAATTTCCATTTCTCAGACCTTTGGGATATTACTGGCCAATACATTTAATCAAAAGTTGTTTTTTTTCATCAAATGGTAATATGCTCTTGAATATTCACTGAGATATTGACCTGAAATTTAAAATGTGGAATGAAAAGGTTTGGTGCTGGCACAGTGTACCAGAACACGAAATGATTTGCATCAAGGAAGCACATCAGATTTAAAAAGCTTGCCACTTGTACCTGGCTGCAAATAAGCACATTAAACATTATTTTCAAAATCAAATAAGGTAAAACAAATGCCAGTTGTTGTGCAGCTAACAGTCTGTTAATGTTTCAAAACACAACTCTTGTATTATGTTTCAATATGTCCAGAAATAGCAGTTATACTTTGTTTGGTAGCATTAGTCAGTATTAAATGTCTTTTTTATTTGTGTTAATTACATTTGAAAATATGAACCACAAGTGATCATGTAGTTTCATGACATCATAGTGATAGAAGATAGTCAACATGCAATTTTCAAGTTACACATTATCCAGTGATTACTAAAGTCAACAGAAGCATTTCATTTGTTTGTTTTGGGAAAGCTATTTGTCAAAAAAAAAAAAAAAAAAAAAAATTTGGGGATGTTTTTCGTTCACTGAAATAGACTCAGAGTATTAGCACTTTCTGTTGGTCTGTAGGAAATGTGTGAGTGTCCATCAGTGCTGCTCCACATCCTGCTGGGTGACAGCAGTGAAACTGATCCACTGAGCTGTTTGCAAACTTTAATTGCAATTATACCAAAGTGAAAACAATCAATACATCCTCCAACCATCCTCGACATCTCAGTTACTCCTGTGTCCTGCAAGCTAGTTTTCTCTTCATTCTATGCTTCTTCATTTAAAAAAATTGCCATGAAGGTGGTGGGTTGACATGGTGTTAATGAGAGCATGAGAGCAGGACGGGTTAGCAGTAACCTGCTGCTGAAGGGAGATAATCTGCGAGGTCATGCATGCTCGATTGAGCCTATAAAGCTTTACTCATATAACCCTGTCCTCCAGCCCTTCTGCTGCTTTCACCTGCAGCTTCCTGCTTGCTCCTTTTCCCCTTAGCCTCGGTCTCAGCTGCTGTCATGTTGCCAGGTCCCAGTCCAGAGTTTGCAGCAGTGATTGGGTCAAGTGGAGTGGAAAAAGGAGTCTCTGCTCCAAGCCTTTTTCACTGAGTGGTGGAGGAGAAAAGACAGATGATTAAAAACTGACCTAGCAAACTGCTCCATCCTTGTCGTGCTGCAAGTTCGAATGGTTGTGTGTTCATTATGTAGCCTTCAAGAGGTGATACCAATGGGATAAAAAGGCTGATTAATATCCCTAACTCAAAAAAAAAACCACTACCCACAAAGACACAAATAAAAAAGGGTTTATCTAATAAAATGTTATCATTACAATAACTAGAAAATGGCAGAAAATTATAAACAAAGGGGAAGTTTTGCAGCTGGTTTGTGATGCATGTGTTTATTACACTATGCCGTATACCTGTCACTGTCTGTCAGTATAATAATTCCCAGAAGGAAAGATGAGAAAATAACTCCAAGTCAATTAGCACAATTCAAAGCGCGTCAGTCAGTTTGCCTAAGTGTGTTGTGATAACGCAAACCTGTTCATTTGCAGGCTAATGTGTCTGCATAAATAGTTGAATTCTTTCACGACATCACCACATTGTTTCACGACACGAAACTCATCAGAGATAGCACGAGTTATAGATTGGACTGTTAGATGTCTGGGGGTGATGTGAGTTGAACAACATGGCTCCGATATTGAACAAACGTCTGATTTCTAAATCTATTGTGTATTCTGTCAATCACTTTTTAGCACTGACAATTGGAAACACACAGAGACAGAATGCAATCTCACAGCTTCACTGGTCTGTGCAATATTACTTTCATGCATGACTTCAGACTGCATTATGACTGGATATTAGATGAGAGAAAATTAACTTGGACCGCTGTAATTTTGAACAGTCAAAGGAAATGAATTGCTCACATTGCAAAACGCCCAAATAATCAAAGGTAGATGTTTAACATGATCATCAGTGTGATGGCATCCAGGAAATAAAGCACGATATAAAGCTTGTTGTTGATGAGAGGAAACCTTTACAGGACAATGCCAAAGTGTGGGGTTTAATTTAACTTGTAGCCATGCTACAATCTCATAATGGTGCACATTCAGTGAAATTGTATGTTTTTGGTTGTTGCATTTTATTGCTATTCACCTCTGGCTTTTCTCTGAGATACAGCTTCACATTTTCATTTTATTTTTGCCAAAAATACCAAATTCACTATTGAAGGTTGTGCCTTACTCAGCTTTGATTTGGTATTTTATTTGATCATACAATGCTAAGAATAAGAATTATTGTTATAAATTCTGGTCTTGCTGCTTTGCAATTCATTAAAAAAGAGAATCTGAAAATGTCTACATCAAGAATATTCTCTGGCTCTAAATAACTGTCATTAGGATTAATTTCTCCTAAGGAATCATTTAAATTATTATTTTTTGTTTCTGTTTTTGCACAATGGAGAAAGTGTGCTAGGGACTCCAGACACATTTCTTATGTTTTCCTATAATGAGGCTTCAGCCTTAGACTATGGCCAATCACTCAAAAAATGTCTGTCTAAAATGGGCCAAAATATTTTCAGTAAGCAATTCTTGGCAACTTCTTTAACTTGAGAAAATATAAAGCAGTAATATATGTACCTCTTATATAAAATGTAGGTGTGTGTTGGCTGCTCCTCAAGTTGAAAGAGAATCTTCCCAGCAGGCAAAATACGTCTAACAGCACATTAACCAAAGCAGGTGACTGTTTTTTGCCTTGCAACTCGATTTGATAAAATGCCAACACATTAAGTGTAAAATAGGTCTAAAGGTCTGTGCATTACTGTCTTTCCAAATGTCTTATGACACCCATTTGGGATCGAGCCCCGAGCTGCGAGTGTACAAAAGTTTGTTGATGGTAATTCCAAAACCTTTCTTCCAAAGGCAGACAATCAATCTTACAGCAGAGACCTGATGCTGTATTGAACTGGTGACACAGATGAATAACCCGTGTTCAGACACAATCGAGTACACTAAGAAGAGCAGAAATACAAGTGATGAGATGACACCTACTCATCAATACATAGCCTTCAGGCATGTCCTTATTAGCGTCGGCTGGTTGCTGTTACCAAAGCGGCTTAAAATGTAATGTTTTGGCTGCTTATGAACAGCTATGAATAGATAGACTATGACATTTATCAGGTGTGTGTCAAAGTTGAAAATCGAAGAAAAGAAAATAGCTGTTTTTCACCCATTTAACTACTGTTTGGTTATGACTTTATTGATGCTATTCTCATGTGAAAAACAAACTCCTTCATGTGACTGACCTGACAACATGAATTATGGATTCATGGATGGTTGTAAATTTTCATCTGAGCATTTTTTTTTCTTGAAACACAGAGTTTCATAACAATATGTTAGCAGGTTTGAAGAGAATATTTTTTCTAACAAAACTTCAGATAGGTTTATCATCATTTCACATAGAAGGAATTTAAAGCAGCTGCATTGCAAAAAGAGACACGATAGGAGGAAATCCAAGCTTTCTAATGACCGACTCCCCTGCTGACAATAAAAGTGTCCTTGACTGATAATGATCATTGCCTACTACTAGACATTTGTCTTGGCTGGAACCTGCAGATACTCATTATCAAATCTAATGACCATCTGTCTGTCCCTTTTTGATGATGTCATCCCCTGGACAAGTGCCCAAACAAAAAACTGTTGCACAGAAGCAGGTTTGGGACAAGAATGTGAAAGGAATTCAAGTCATCGGGTTGAGAGCTTTTTCCTCCCTCTGTCTCCAGCCTGCTTAGTGATAACTTAAGAGACTTGTCTATGAGGCCCCAGAGTGTATTCACATCCCCTGCCAGCTCTCTCTCCGGCTGGTTGGCAAACCACACAGCATTGGCCAAAGAAGAAGTCATTGCCTGCATTGAAAAATCTGAAGAGAGGAAAAGACAACAGAAAAATAAGGAGAGATTGTAGAACCTCTCGTGTGAACGCACCTCCCCACAAGTGTAATACAAATAAATGCAGACTCGAGTTCACAAAATGATACTAAGTCAAACTTCTGTTTTTCATTGTATGTAGTAAAAAGAACCAACTTTTAGTTCAAATGCTCTGCACCAGTAGTGTCGTATTTTTTTAAATTTAAATTCATTATGCAATGCAGGTTTCATACAAGACAACGTTTCTATAGGCTTGTGGGGGAAAATTAACTTCTTCAGCAGGATTTCCTTTTACTCATTTTTGAAGCTTGCAGATTTGCTAGAATGTGAAACAATAAATTTATTTGACTGAGTCGAAAGCAGGAAAGAAGCATAAAAAGAAGTTGTTTTTCAAAACAAATTACCCTGCAGAACAATGCAGATAAAAATGTGCATTTCTTTAAAGATAAGTTTTGTTTTTAAGTGCAGCCCAGTACCAAATGATCCATGGCCTTGTACTGGTGTGGCAGGCCAAATTAAACCCTCCCCAAATCTGGGTATTATTTGACCCAGGGCACAGCGTTCCCTGTGGAATAAACTGTCCAAAGCCAAACTATACCTGGGATACTTCTGATATCATTTGGGTATAATCTAACCTGGGGGGTATAAATTGGTCTAGGTTATACCCATGGTATAATCTAGCCAAGGCCACTTTAACCCCAAGTATGATCCAGACTAGCCCTACCCCTACTCCTAACCATACTGTATGGAAGAGTAAAGACATGCTGACAAGGAAACAGTTTCCATTAAACTGTACATAAGAAGGTAGTGATGATCTCATGATTATGCACCAGTTATTTTTGTCAGTAAATCATGTAAAGAGTGGAAAATCAGAACTCTGTGGTTTAATTGTGCAAAACACATTTAATTATTGTTGTTTGCTTTTTCCTTTACGTTCAACAAACACTCAAACCTAAGTTAACTTTATAGCACATTCTTACATCATTTTTTGATGAAACTTAATCTTGTGTCCTGGATAAAGTCTCATTAATTCAGTAAAAAGCAGCATTGCCTATTTTTTTACTCTCACTTTGCAGCCTCTCTGCAGAAGCACTTGAAAAAGTTGTGAGTTGTTGTTGTGATCTTCAAATCTCCAATCTGAAGGTTTTTATAACTTTGGTGGGAGAAAAAAAAATTGAATGAAACTCTTTACGTGTGTAGTGTTTTAAAACATATTCAAGAAGTCATTGTTGTTGCCCTAAAACTGCCAACATTACTTTTATGGTGTTAAGACAAATACTATTTTACATTTACAAGTGAATAAAAAATATTTAAAGTGTTTCACACAAGAACCACAAAATTTTTGCTTTTCCAACTAGTTCCTAAAAGATGTGAGTCAACCATACTTTTTTTTTTTTTTTTAGAAATAATGAAAATTGGACCCTTAGATCATCAAATCTAAAATGCAGACAACATATGGAGCAAATATTCTTCTGAAGTGGCTCAAAGATAACTAATTGTACTGTAGAGCAGCGAAGGACCATGCACTGCAGAAACAGCATTTACAGAAAACTACTCTGAACACTTCTGGACTCTTGCTGACTTTATCTTTAATGAGCAGTATTAGCACTACAGTGACACGAACACATGACAAATGTAAAAACTAAGTTTAGATAAAAAATACACCCTCTCTGCTATTACACTTGAAATGTAATACCTTCTGTAATATCAAACCCACAGGTGTCACAGTGAAGCACTTTCTAACCAGAACTCATTTCACCTCACTGCAACAGAGCATGGATCACCTTCCCAGCTCCGGTGATCAATGTAAGAATAAAGGCTTTACAGATGCTACCACATTTTCACAGTCAATATGACGGCAAATTGCAATTATGGACGTGTTATGAACAATTTCATGGGTGAGCTCTCCTTGCCTCTTGGCAATATGGTTTCTATGACAGATTTGGCACTGGCAGTCTTGCGACACATCTGCCTTATTGCCTGCGTTTGGCTCAGTGGCTCACTCTGACATATCCGAATGTTCCATTCAGCCAGCTACAAAGAGTTGGTCAGAGCAGAGAACAGATTTGTTTGCAGATTTGTGTAAGCTTGTCCACAACTGTATGAGCGCATGCATGCATGTTTAAATGAGTCGACCATCTGCATCTGTGAGTGTGCAGTTAAGTATGCAGGAAGTATATGGTACTGTATGTGTGCAGTGTTATGTCTCAGTCTGAATGACTGAGCTTGACCTCTGGTTGGTGCCTGTTGGGTTGGCTTATGCTAATTTTACAAAGGGCTATAATTCAGCCATTTTTTAACGTGCACAGCTGAAATGTTATATAGTACAGTAGTATCAGATGAAAATCTTAAACAAAACCTAAATGCAAGTACAAAATCCAAGATCCCCACCCACTTGTTAAATATTTGTTAATTATCTGAGGGTGACATCTGCGGTGGCCAAACAGATACCATAGGTGGCATGCCACCCCGGCCCACCCTCTGTCTCCATGAGTATATCAGGTATGTGTTAAAATGTGCTTATTAGCTTGGAAATTTCAAATCAATTCATTCAAAAGGTCTGCATCACAAGTATCACACACAAACTAAAGTGACAAAAAAAAACCAGATATTGAGCTAAAATTTGGAGTGATGAGCATCATTCTAATACTTTGAATGGATCACATTGCACAACTCTTGTTATCAACCTTATGTTTGTTAGCAAAATCTCTCATGAACCTGTGGATAAATTTGAACAAAACTCTCAGATAAAAATCACAGCTTATTGCTACAACAGACAGCCAACACAGTTAACTGAATTTAGCCAACATAGATATGGTAATAACTGAGTCAGCTTTATGAATATTAAGATAAAATCTGGTAAGGTAGAAGCTGAGAGTGATCCCTAACATATACTGAAAACTACATATTGTGCAACATATTTAGATTTAAATGCTGGCATTAAAAGTTAAAGTTAGCAAAAGTCAAAGGAAAGGGAGCAGTGAGACCAGCTAAAATTAAAGTTAAATTAGATTAAAATATTTAAAAAATGGGAAAAGACCTGGCTGTGGCAGAGCTGAAGAAGCAGGTTCTCTTTGGGAGTGACAGGGATGGATAAGATTAGGAATGGGATCATCAGAGACACAGCACAGGTTAAATAACAGGTAGATGAAGTTAGAGAGGCCAGACTGAGATAGTGTGGACATGTTCAGAGGAAAGACATGAGGGTATGTTGGTAGAAGACTGTTAGAAATGCAGCTGCCTGCAAAAAGAAAAAGAGATAAATGGATGCAGTTAGAGAGGACATGTAGCAATTGAAGTTAGGACAGAAGAGAGAGGAGTTAGATGGAGGAGAATGAACAGCTAAAAGAAGAAACTGAAGGAGATTAAATGTTAGAGTGGACACTGACTGTTAGCAAAACATC
Organism: Anablepsoides rubrolineatus; assembly: GCA_031762495.1. Taxonomy (NCBI): domain Eukaryota; kingdom Metazoa; phylum Chordata; class Actinopteri; order Cyprinodontiformes; family Rivulidae; genus Anablepsoides; species Anablepsoides rubrolineatus. The sequence continues at coordinate 15,560,021 of JARVGW010000682.1, forward strand.
ACATGAACCACTGTACAGAATTCAGCTAAACTCTCAAGGGTAATCTGTGGATGTGCATCTAGAACTTATCACATGGAGTTGACCTATATCACTACCACAGCTAACTAACATTATTCAACCCAAAACTGGATATAACTAATTCAAATACAGATATTGAGTTAACCTTTTGTGTAATAGAACTTGGTTGCACATAAGATAACCAAAATAGTTTTCTATAGTTTTCTAAAATGTTTTTTTGTTTGTTGTTCAAAAGGCATGAAGCAACATCTTCTCAAAGATGTCCAGTTGTTCTTAAAAGTAATGGAATAGAGTCCACTTTTCAGATGGATCAAAAATGTTCTCTTTTTTTTTGGCAGATCAAGAGTGATTTAAAAAACTTCATGGATAAACAGTGACTGGCTCTGGAAATCTGGACTGGGAAAGAGAAACCAGGGCACCTCCCTGGAGCCAGATCTAGAGCAGGGGGAACTCTCTGGCGGGCGAGCGCCTGGTGGTCGAGCCTTGGCTCCTGGTGTGCCACCGGACCAAGCCTGAAAGAAAGACGAGGTATGCCAAACACATCTAAGCCTAAACCATGCAAACAAAATAAAATACAGATGAAAAATACTTTTGAATGAGAAACCCAAAGCAGCTGTGGTAATTAGGATCAGATGTGCGGGGCAGCAACATAAAAACACAAAACGACCAAGCAACAAACTCACAAACCTAACAGGAAATCAGTGAAGTGGTAAAGGACGTTGAGCAGGATATATTGAACTGAACATCACAATAAATCCCCAAACTATAGAGCCTGCAAAAAAAAAACATTAAAAGGCCTTTAGAGACAGTTTTTGGTTTGACCCTTCTAACTGGGCAGTGAACAATAACCCACAAAACAACAAATGTCATCTTTTGTTTTGGACACACTTTCCTTTATATAAAAGGTTCTCTGAGCAGCTTAGCAGCTGTAACTTAGAAAAGTCTTATTATTGTACAGTCCAATGCAAATGCTGTTTTGTAAATAATGTTTGCCCCAGATATTAAAAATAGCAACCTCAACAAGCAGAAAGCAGAACTTGATAAAGCCAGTTCTAATCATCAGAGCTGGAAGCGTGAGTAAACTGAGGCAGAAAATAAGGCAGTGACTTCGTTTTTAGTCATATTGTGTGTAGGTTCAGAGTAGTAGCTCGTTTCCAGTCTGTGTAAAACACGCGCGCGCGCGCACACACACACACACACACACACACACACACATACACACACATACACACACTGTCCTATCCTTGCTCTCTCTTGTTTGGGACGAATGTAATTGATCCGGGCAAGCTGCCACCGCAACTGATGCGCTTTCCCCTTCTTTCGAATCGGTGGATGTTTCAAACTGGAACAGCCTCTTTCACCAAGGTAGCCTACGCTTATTTTCCTCCCATAAACTTGAGCATATACGCGGAATCTAAAGCCAATCGGAGGTGATTCTCTCCGCAGTGTTGTGGAGGCAGTTCGGTTCGGGGGAGGGAATGGATGCGAGCAGCAGAGCAGAGGCGCACCGCGGCAGCTTCCAGACAGAAGCCGTTCCTCTGTGATGCAGCTGTGGATCTGGACTGAGGGGGAAAAAAACCTCCGGAGGACGTATACGAGCTCACGACTGCTTTCCAAACCCTAAAGGGCCAGAGATCAGCGGCTGCTTGTTATTCTGCACATGCTGGGCTTTTCAGATGGAGAGCTGGGAAAGCCTCTGCCTCACTGAGAGAGACGATCCACCAGCGCGGTCTTTGATTTGAGAGTTTTTTTTTCTGTCATCCGGGTTTGTGTTTATCTTGTGTGTTTTTTTATTTATTTATTTGTATTTCTTTCTTTCGGGTTTGGCGTAAAAGTGCTGAAGCAAACATCAACTCCGGCTGTATTAGAGAAGTATCGGACAGCGCTGGCATCCATCCATGCGCGCTCCACACTGTTTTATAATTATTATGGAACTATGAACCGAACTGAAGCAGCCTATAACTCACGCTTCCTGCATCTGCACAGCGCGTTCTCATGTACGAAGGACTGAGTATTTTGGAGACTAAAATGTTTTGATTCTCTTGCTTTATTTCTTTTTTTCCCCTTTTCTTTCTTTTTTTTTTTTTTTTGCCGGCTGTCAGTGACGCAACATCGCACACAGACTGCATGAGAAATACATGCGTAGAAAAGGGCGTGAACTGGGCAGCCACTAACCTCCTTCCTCATAAATAACCAATCTACTTATCAATAAAGGGTACATTTTTGGCTTTTGCAACCTTCCAGAAGCCATCCCGCGAGAAATCATGGATCTCAAGGCAGACTCGGAGGACCTGGAGTACAAGCGGCCGGCTCCCATTGAAGTTTTCGCCACCAGGTCCACGCTTCATGGCATCTCACACATGTTCACCTATGAGCGGAAGTACATCAAGCGCAGCTTGTGGATTGTGTTCTTCATGGCCTCGGTGGGCGTGCTGGTGATGGTGTGCGTGGACCGGGTTCAGTTTTACTTCGAGTACCCCCACGTCACCAAGCTGGACGAGGTCGCGGCGACGATGATCGTGTTCCCCGCGATCACCATCTGCAACCTGAACTCGTTCCGCTTCAGCCGGGTAACTCGGAACGACCTGTACCACGCTGGGGAGCTACTTGCCTTGCTAAATGGCAGGTGTGTATGTCTTACCTGACATGCAGCACCTGTTGGCGGTGCTGTCTGTCACTCAACCCACCTCACTCATCAACAGCTGTTTTATTCAAGCATAGGTCCAAACAAATCAATACGCACCACTTAGACTCTCAAAGTTTTGATCACCTTTTAGGATCAGTTTAGGGAAAATATGATGGTGTTTCTGCACAGCAACCTGCATGCAAGGCAGGATTAAGACCTTCAGGGGCCCCTGGGCTCAAACACCCCCATCTCTGCCATTTTTATCACTTACCATGCCAAATCATTACACATGAAATGAACCTGGACCTGTAGCTGCAACTGTATATTACACAGCTTTCATTTCTTATTGATGCAACTAATCACAAGTCAGACAGCTTCAATTGCAGACATTTTATGTTTTGCTCAGTAAGTCAACCCTTCATCAATCAATAAAAAAAGAAATAAAAAGGACATTTAACAGTGTTTTTTAAAAAAAACTTTGTACAGTGAATTTGAGCTTGGCTTCTTTGCATCAACGCTCCATGTGCAGGTTGCTCTTATGGTAGAACAAGACTAGTGTACATGTGACCTGTTGTTTGAGTTAGAAGTGTGGTTACTTTCACACCACAGGCAAAAGTAGACAAAGTCAGACCGTTTAGCTCGAATGTGACCTGATTGTTTACAGCAGTATGAATGTAGCAAATTACTTTGTTTTTTTCTCATATCAGACCCAGGTCACTTTCATACTTTTACATTCTACTTTGAAGAAAAAGCTGGCATTTTTCAAAATGGACCTAAAACTGGACGGTAATGTCACATTTCTTCCAACTTTTATGTCGTTGAAGTAGGGGTGAAAATTAAGCCAAAAATGGACATTATTGTTAATAACATCACATAGTTTGAAGCTTTGATCTTAACTCTCTTCAGTTTTGAATTAGCTGCTCAGATAAGATGTAAAACGTATCCAATAACAGAAGTAGTTGCTTTTCTTTTGTAAACTATTTTTGGATTTGCCATGTCCTCGATGACTGAAATTCTACTCATAAAACTAATAATGGTGTCAGATCACTTTGATACAAGCCCGAATCAACACTTGAGTTAGTTTTTTTCTACTAATTCCAGTATTTTGCTCCCTTCCAGAAGTGCAATTCTGCTTCAAAGTAGGCGGGAAGCAGTAGGATCAAACATAAACATTGGAGGAAGCAAGCATGAGAGAAAATAATTTTGTTGACGCTGATTGCGCAACAACTTCCAAATTGATACAAAAACTCTGACAAGTGTAACATCCATGAAGTTACTAATGTAAACACAGCGTGTCGTGTGACGTCACATCTTCTGTGTGAGTCGCTTCAGGTTGTTTATACTGGAGTCTAATAGCAGTCACATTTAAATTAAGAGTTGGACAATCACAGCAAAATCACAATTGGGCATTAAGACCTGCAGTGTGAATGTATCCTATGAAACCTAATAGAGTTTTTCTTTTATCTTTAACCAGAATAATTCTTTCCTCTAATAAAATATTCTGGTCACTTCAACTCTCTGAGCCAACTGGCCAAAAGCTTTGTCCCTTGTATGAGGTATTAGTGTTGATGTCTTATTTGTCAAGCCCAGCAGCAGCAGAATAAAGGTACCACTTAACTTTGAACTTGCACAAAATCTCATTTTGGACTTGAGTCCTTTTGCTGAATGCAAAACGAGCTCGATTCACCTGTGATGTCTGAATTGTCCCGGGGTAAAACCTTGCATGCCACACAAAAGTGCAAAGCAGTGTTAACAGCTGCCCGACTTGATTGTCACCACAAGGCCACGGGGAGATGTGCAAAATGACACACAAAGCTTGAAAAACCTTTTAAGGCTTTCAGAAAAAAAGTGACCTGTGTTGCCCTTAGCTAGACGTAACCGAGGAAGATGGGGGGTCATGCATGAAAGGTGGCCTACTGAAAGTAGGTGGGGAAGCAAATTAGAGCTTTAGAGTTAATGCAAAGGAATTACAAATCATGTCATCTGAACTCAGTGCTGTATATTAACTCATGTGTATGGGGCTGCTATATCTGCTGAAATGTGTTAACAATGTTCAGTAAACATCTTAAAATACATGTACTCCTGAATAATTTTTTCCTTTAGTTACCAACTGATCAATGAACTATTTCTAACTGATCCACGCCAGATAACGAAGACACAAATATTGCGGCCTTTGATCATTTTACCATTCACATGATTCATGTAGTTCAATATTAGATTAAGAAGATGGCTACAGTATTTTTTTTAAATCCCCTGCTGACAGAGTGTAGAGAGATGCGTGCGATTCACGACAGCCATCCCCTCCATGT
>JARVGW010000682.1:15673083-15713628 GCA_031762495.1 Anablepsoides rubrolineatus
TTCGGCATAAAGTACATTCTGGCCTTTCATTGCATGGAGACAATTTTAAATTATTGTCTCCTAAAGTTGAAGAAAAACTCAGTAAATCTGTACTTTCTTAGTATTGTAACAAGTAAAAACACTCTTGGAAAGACATTATATTGACTTCACCATTTTTCCAGGTATGCAACTCTGTAATGCAGATCCACACTCTGAAAATAAAGCACTCAGCTGAATTTGCCAAAAAAAAAACAAGTGGAAGTGTGATCACGCTGACCTACATTAGACCAATCCATGCAGGTAAACAAATATGCAGGAATCTGACAAGCATAGAATCCTTGAGAAGACATTTTGGTGGAAATATGAGTAAATCAGCTGCTAAAAGTGAAAAGAAAGAGAAAAAACAGTCAAAATAACTGTCAAAAACAAATGTTTTGGATCAAACAGGGCGGTGGAGCACCGTTAAGACAGAGCAAAGCATTTAAACACAAAAGGCTTCGGTGAAACTTCTTTCAGACTGATTAGGTTAACATTTTAACCATACGTCTCTTTTTATCTGCATACTTTATTCAACAAATCTAAGCCCAAGTCCAATCAAAATTGTTTGACTCTTTGTTCCTAGAGAGCTCTTTCTTGGATGTTAACCTACAGTTCTATAATAATGACTCATTTCAATTATGTATGACACAGGAAGTCAAACGGTTCCGATAGATGAATAACTTAATAATTCTAAAGTTTAAAACGATTATGCGTGACATTATTTGATTATCCGTAAATACAAAAAAGCCACAGAAGTTTATTGTGTGATGTCTTTGTGCTTTTATGGTTGTCACCTTCTTCTAAACTACCGTATGACAGAGTTAGTGTCAGCCTTCAGCTGAGTGTTTGTTGCCTTTTTCTGTATCTCGGTGCAGCACATGTCGCCCACAGAATCGAGCACGATCGCTGCTCCTCCTCCTTTCATAATCTGGCTCCGTTTTATCTCATGTCACACCAGCTCCCACTTCTCAGATACTTCTCATGCTTTGACAGGAACAACTTATAGACACATAAATGCTAATGCACCGACCAATTTGTTGTACATAGAGAGAAATCATAGATGAGGCACAACTGTGGTGTTTGACATCATTTACCTGGAAATATATTATTTATATATATATATTATATATAATTTACAGTAGTAAAATTAAAATCTGAAAAAAGTGGTCTGATAGGCCTTGTCACACTACAATGTATGCTGACATGAACATTTTGTTATGACTAAATTGCTCAAAAGTTATATAATCATTCCAAACATTATGGTAGTTGTTTTTCTGCTAGATTCACAAATCTGGATGTGGTTGTAATTATTAAAATATGTTTTTTTGCACTATTTAATTTAATCCCTTTTTTTTGTTATAAACTAAAATATGTTTTCAGCGATCAGATAGTATACTCACATTCAACCTGCTTTGTTCCTACTTTACCTTAAACCACAATATTTCTTTGCAATGGCATTTTTTTTACAGCAACTCCAAAAAGTTGTTGTTAAAAGACAAAATGGCTGAAGCGATGAATTTCCACTTTAGAGTTAATTTGGTGCTGTGGTTTGCATAACCTACAAGCTTGACAGGTCTCTAAGCCATTTTCACGCATAAAATGCTACTGCCCAAATAGGAGGTTTAGGGCTTAGAGAAGCTTATAGAGGCAAAAGGATTTGGGCCTTTCTCCAGCTCACCAGAATACTCCTGAGGTTGTGTTTGTCTGTACACATGCCCAAAAAAAAGGTTGTGTATTATAGCAAGTTGCAATCAAAAGTAACTGTTTATATAAACCCCAGCTAATACAAGATGAATGGAAGACTAATTATATATTCGTGTTAGTAAGCAGATGATGTCACTTTCAAATCTTATTTTTTTCTGACCTACAACCTTTTTCTAATCTCCCGTGTCTTTCCATTTCTGTCTCTCATCACTTATTTTTCTCACCCTGATGTTATCTCCTCAGAAGGTTTTGTTACCAAGGGCACGTGCAAGAGCTGCACTTATTTTCCCCCTCGTGTTCCTCAAAGTATACGCTCCAGCATGGAACCATTGGTCAATGAAGGCTTGCAATATGAAGCACCTCTGAACAAGTGGAGGAGTGGATCTCTCAGGCAGGGGGTCGCCAGTCTTTTCTGTTTAATTGGCCTTCATGGGGAAGTAAATCTATCTGAAAAGACAGATTTACAACATTTATTGGATATACAGAAAAAAAGGCTCCATCCTGCAAAAGATAAATGAAGCTATCACTTTTATCCAAAACGTGCAAAATTGTGTTGTAAAAAAAGCATTTAACATGCTTTTCTGTAGCTGATAATAAATGTATGTAAAGTTGGTATTAACACCTTCAGGATACCCTCCTATATTGCATGTAATATGAAGTCTGTCACAAGCCTTTCTTTAGAAAATTTATAAAACAAAGCTCAAACACATAATGCACATCAAGTAGGCCATAGTACGCTCAGCAACCAACAACAAAAGACTTAGTCAGAGATATTCCTTCATCACTCGCTCCCATCAGCTCGCTGTGTGTGTGCCGGCTGTAAGAAAACACTAGCAGACCTGTTTGTGATTGCACATCAAAGAAAGAGTGAGTTAAGTAGCACAGAGACTCATTTCCATACCCTTCTTAAGCAATCTGGAGAATCTGTCCCTGGCTAATGTAGCTGCCGTCATTACAGCAATGCAAAGGTGGGGACGAGTCTGTGTTTAGTTCCAGTGAGGTGCTCCAAAGCTTCATTTAGAAATAGATTTTCACCTTCTTAGCTGCATAATAAGGTTAATGCTCAATGGGGCTGACAGTCAGGAAGTAAAAACCCAGAATGTATTAAAATAATGTGTTTCTGAAAAACATTTTTTTCTATTAAGAACAGAGCAGAGTTTACAGTACTGTTCATTACCGAACCAGCAGAGACCAGTCGCTGCAGTTTTTACATAAATACATAAGTAAATGTGTTCCCATTCTTATCTGATGTATTTTTTTTAGTTTACTTTGATGGTTTTTGGCTAGATGTTGTTCTAAATCCTGTAAATATTTTTCAGCATTGATAGTGCCTTTGCTGTGTAAAATATACTATAGACACTAATGCAGCCCCATACAATCAAAGACGCTGGTTTGGGGGTTCCTCTCATTTTTGGTATAGAAAAACTGTCAAGATTTTCAAATTTTAAATTGTCTGAACAGTTTTCCATGTTGTGTTCCATTCATTGTTGTGTTTCTTTACATACAGTAAATCTTTGCTGCATGATGGCACAATGAACTAAAGACAAAGATTTATGGAAATGTTCCTGAGCCATGCATTGATGTCAGAAGAGAATCAGACCTGTTTTTTTAATGCAGGGATGATGGGCATCCAATATTGGCTTTCAACTTTGTTTTTTGTACACAAACTTATTCAGATTATTTAAATATTTTGATGATATTAAGAACTGTAGACAGGGCTATTCCTTTTTTGTTGGGGAACATTATTCTAAAATTGTTTTACTGTTTTTAGACACATTTTTAGTAGACTGCTGGACTGTTGCTCAACTTTTCTTCTTCTCTAAAGTGCATTTTTATACTGAGTCCTTCCACTGACCTGTTGCCAAATTGCTAAATAACCAGTTTTTGTTGCAAGCTCCTCTTCCAGCTCTTTCTTATTCATACCACTTACATTTACAACCTTGAGTTGCCCCTGTCCTGACTTTTTAAGAGATGTGCTACCATAAAATTTCAAATTTCAAAATTAGCTCATATATAGTATTTTTAACTTTTGACACCCATCATAGTGTGTTTTGTACACTAATTTGCACACAAGTACACTAGACATCGAGGTGCATGAGTAACTGTGGTTAGGGAGGGGAGACAGTGATGGGTTAGCTCTAGAGCTTATAGGCTCTGAGAGGGCTAAATGGAGACATATTGATGCAGGTGTAGCTCTGATGCATGACTCCACATGACAGCTCCTGAGGATGCTGGGCCATAGGGGGCTTTCTATTAAAAACAAGAGATGGAGGAGGAAACTGATCTAAACACAATTTCGACTGAAAAAAAATAAACAAACACTGTGAATGACCAGTTTTCAATCACATGGGAGAGCCGCATCCCTGGGGTGTGTTTCCACTGAGATTGTGTAAGAGAGGACAAAGAAAAAGACATGAGGAGAAAAAGGGAGGTTCTTAATGAAGGTGTAGAAAGAAATGGAGAGAATGCAACACTATTGAATAAAATGCTAAAATGGATTAAATGAAACTACACATAAGATTATGTGAGTTCTTCAACAGAATTCCAGTCTCAGTTTGTCTAAAACTTTGTTACAAGTGTGGGAAAATAAAGCTCAAGTCCGAGTTGTCGTCGAGTTCAATAAATCAAGGCAAGACTTCAGTGGTTAAAAAAGCTGCCATATTTTCACCAATTATGCCCTATTTTACTTAAAACTTTCCCTTTTCTGCCAACAGGCAGAGAGCAAGTTTGCTTACAAAAGCTGACGCGTCAACTTTGCTCCTTAGAGACTAAAACTAAAATAATGGGCTAATTTGTAGAGAAACTTGTGGTTCTCCTTATTGCAAACTGTCACACTGGAAAAGCAAACAACGAATGGATTTCGCCTCACTAATATTTGTGCTTGATGGTTTTGTGTGGTGTGAAAATGACTGTGGCCTCCGGCGGAGATTTAATAGAAAAATTGTGTTAGATAAAGCCAGGCCAATCAAATTAAGTGAGTGTCTGAGTCAAAAACAAGGCTTGTACGTCGCTTCAGGGTTACAATCTGGGTCAAAAATGTACAAAGCATGTAAACAATCATATCTCCTTCTGTGTTGTAAGAAAATAAATGATTTTTTAAATTTATTTTATTGTATTCATTTTGGATTTAATATCAGATAACCTACTGATTTCACAAATTCTTAAAAAATATGTACGTATATTGTAACATTTACACAAAAAGAGAGCTGTAACCATGTACTAATATTTTTATTATTCCCAAATAAAATGAAGACCATAGATTAAATGAAAGTGACAAAATTGTTCTTGCTGATTTTTTTTTTCATAACTTGCCAAATGTTTCCAGATCTTTTCCTGCTGGCAGCAGAACTGCAGCTGGATGTATCCTGGCATGATTTACAGAATTTATGAATGCTCTTCCATTGTATTGGTGGTGGCCCACATTACTGTAAATTTATTCACCAACAGTGGTAATAACAAAAATGAAAAAAGTAAATAATAGCAGTAAGTTGTATGTTTTTTGTGATTTTTGTTTTAGTGATTTTCACCGTAGATCTGTGTTTAGTTTTAAATTCAGTGCCACATCAGGCTCTGAGAATCCTGAACATTTCATATTAGTTTTATCTAAACAAATGTGCACATAGAAAGAGTTTCTAATTATTAGCAGTTTTTAATTGTAATATTAAACCCCATTCAGTCTTTAACATATCAATGAAGAATTACAATGTCTTTTATTTTGAAAGACTCTCAGGGATGCTCATTTTACCCATCGTCAGTGACTTGTTGACCCTGACACTAGATGTTTCGCTACATTTTAATATAAAAACAGTTTAGGAAAACTTAATATTCTCCCATTAAATAATGCGCTTGTTCAAAGGTTGTTAATTCTGCAGGTGAATATGTTATTTGTGTCTTTAAACGGCTACAGAATGTAACTTTAAATGAAATAGGTAGCATCGCTAGCCCTATACAACACTTTACATATTTGGAAAAAAATCACAGGGTTGCCCTAAATTAGCTACTCAAGTTTGATACTATGCAGCTTATTTGCAGCACTTATTGCGTTGCAGAGCATGTCCGATGAACACTTCAATATGGCTGTCTTGTTGAGCTGTTTTGCTTCACGCTTTTGGAAACCCAAACCATGACTGCTGCAAAAAACTTGCTGCTTTCAGATCTTACTGTCGGACTCTCGTCATAAAAACTGTCAACATCAGAAAAGACCTTCAAGCCAGAAGCATTTTTTTTTTCTTTCTTTCTCGCTGGTATTTTTAGTTCTTGGCAGCTTGTCCCCCTGAGGCTTTTCTTTTCCCTGAGATACCAGAGATCACTGTGTCATTTCACTAAGCAACATATCTGCTGCTTGTATACCCATCACGAGTTGGTCTCTCTTCAGTTGGTGTTACATGCTTGGAAGCTATGTTGCTGCAAAGCACAGTTTTATTACCTTGTGTGTGTGTGTGTGTGTGTCTGTCTGTGTGTGTGTGTTTATAAGGACAAGTGCACAGTGACAGAAAACACAGCATGACAAGGCGAAACAACTGCAAATATGCTACATTTACAACAGGGTTGGTGAAGGACAGTATTTGAGGAAAACAAATATGTTTTAAAATGTGGGTCAATACTTGTATGTTTGTGAAAGTAAATAAGGGATAAATTAAGGCAATGAAAAAGAAAAATATGTATTTATCATGTCAAATAGTGTATCATTTTATTTATTTATTTATTTTCTTTAAGACTTCTGTTCAATATTACTCAATAAAATGTTTATTTGATCAAACATGATGTTGACAATAATAGGGTTTATAATAAATATACTGTAAAATATAAATAAAATATCAGAGAATTGTCCTGCATATACATATGTGTCCTTATATACTTGTGTAAATAAAGACAAAGTCACATTTATCATTAGAGTCATTGATTGTTTTCTAAGCCAGGTGATAATGATTGAGTCATTACTGGCCAATTGATTGGTTCGGTGACATGTTTGAGGGGGTGCAGTGTCCAGCTTGTTGACAACAGGTAAATTATCCTTGGTGTGTCATGCGATGGAATGGTCACCCGATGAAAATGCGGAAGAGGGTGGGCAATTAAAGTGCTGACTGGGGGAAAAAATGACAGGAAGGTTTTACAAGTTAAGAAAAAAAAAGTGTTGCCAGAAGAAACCCTCTGCTTAATCCCGCCTGTAATTGTGAGTGAGTCGGGAGCAACAGTGGCGTCCTGCAGTGCAGCGTTCATCAAGCCTGTGTGTTTCCCCTCGTTTCTTCCCTTCTCCTGCTGATCCATCCCTGCCTTCATCCCTCATGCATTCCCACCCCACCGCCGCCTTATAGCAGTGCCTGATTCATTTTCCCAGTAACAGCCTGAGTTCTCCGTGATTTATATGTTTATAGTCATTACTGACGTTGAGTAATACATTTCCGTTTTTCTCCTCTTCTCCATCTTACCCCATCTCTCTTTTGGCAGAGCCTTGGGGTCCTGCAAGGAATATCAATTACTCTGTTTGTGTTTAATCACAGGCTTTTACTTCCTGTCACGCCACTTTTTTTATCGGGCTAAAAGGAGTTCTGCTTTTAGGATTTCTGTTGGGTGGAAGCTGTATACAGACAGAATGGCTCTCATTAGCAATAATTTGTAGTCTTCAGGGATTTATCATTTTAAACTAGCTGATGTTGGATGTTATTCACAAAATTTTGTTTACAATTTTAATACAAGAAAAAGCACATTTTCAATGGAGACCGTCTTTTTTCAGATATACAAAATAGCAACAAAAGATGCTCAGTGAATATTGAGCCTCATATTTTAGTTACAGTGTGCAGTTTTAAATCAATGTTTTAAACTAAAATCCAGTTTGCCATTTTGCTCCAATTATTCTCTTTGTCACTTTGTTGTTCCTCATTGTTTTGAAAAGCTTGTTCAGACAGGCCTGATTTGTAGCTAAAATGCTTTTACAGTGGATGTGCCAGTAAATAGCTGTTTATTCATGCACAGCTGTGTTCAGCTTTCTTTTAAAATTAAGCAGATTAGATCATACAAGGCTTGACGATGGGGCCAAAAAAATGGCATTCAGTCTTATAAATAACATTCATTGCCTCTTAAAGCTTAGAAGGGTTTTTTTCATTGTTTCCATTCACTCTTGGTAAATTTGTACATTCAGACCTAAACAAATGCATTTCTAAATTTTAAACGGAGGAGCTCACAAGACGTGTTACGCTCAGGACATTATGGGGCATTTTAGTTGTGTTTTGCTCAGTTTACACTGAAAAACATGTCATCTGTGGGAGTCAGTCATTTAAAGAAGGCCTAAATTAAACATTAAACATCAATGAGATGCAGCTATAAACACACAGACATACTGACCTGCAGCTGTTTAAATCAGAGGGGTTTGAACAGGTTGTGCATCAAGTAAAAATAAATTAACACCGCTTAAAGGAAAACATGCTTTGGATTTTATTTGGTTAACATTATTTTATTAGACCAGTTTTGCTATAATATCCTGCTTTCTCAGCACAGTCCTAATGAACTGAAACTCCTTGTGAAGTATGTTCATTTTTTATTCTTTTAAAATGTACATCATCCAGTCAGGTAGCAGCCTGAGATATTTATCAAGGAGGACTAAGGAATCAAATATAAGGCTGGATTTGGATGACTGCAGGCAGTTTGTTTGTCTTTGATAGAAAAATGCTAACACATTTTTTTTTATGTCAAGTTTGTCAAGGTAAATGAAAATCCATGTAAGCCCCAAATAAGTAAAGTCAGTGGCATAAAGTGTAAACATATGACCAGTTTCAAGCTCTCAGATCCATTCTTCAGTGGAAGAAAAACTCTGTGTAAGGAGCTTATTAAAGAGCAGCAGAAGGAAGAAGTAAAATAATATCAAAGTTGCAAGTAGCGCTGTCCTTATCAGTCAGATAGCAGAAGATATTTTCCTTCCCTAAGCTGTGTTTTCACTGTACAAATGTCTCTGCCTCTGATGCAAATATCATCTGGCGTGTAAATTGGGCATGGTGCTGTAATACCAAACTACTTAAAGCTGTCACTGCACCTCCTCAGGACATTGTTTAATGACTGCCTCTTGTTGAATGTTGACACCATGTGGGTTTACTCTGCGTGTACTGCTATTTCTAATTCATAGATTTAATTTTTTTTTTCCTCCGTACACCCTCGCATGTAAATCCCCACGTTTTTTTTTTTTAATCTGAGTTTCTCAAAAAGGATGCAAGTTAAAGCTAAATCCAAGAAAATAAAATTGAAAGTTAGATTTAGTGGAGTTGCAGTTAAATGCTTGAGTTTTAGAAGGATAAAAAAAAAAGAAAAATGTAGCTGGAAGTCATTCAAATTAATGATGATATTTACAAATCGGTTTTGGGAAAGATGTGAAATGAGGTGAACAAAACTGAAAGAGAAGAGCGAGATTATTCTGCCATAATGAAAAAGAAGTGACCTTGCATTTCTCGGCGCAGGTTGAATTAACTTTCCCCATCATTTTCACCTCGGATGTAAACGCCATACATGGCTCAGCGCACCCCTGCGCTCTCATGTTTATTAATTTTTTTTTTCAGCGAGAGATGCGCTAAATCATTGACCCTCTTTTAGTGCCTCCTGCTCCATCTGAGCATGGGAACAAAGAGGCTGTATTGATTTTGCCCCCTCTAATCATCTGCCAGGCTCCTGTTTGGGATGTGAAATGGTAAATCTCATATAGTGAGTGCCTGTCAGGACCTCTCCTGATCCTAATCTTTACAGGCTGATGGCTCTCTAATCTTTTCACCAACTACAAGCCATTAAGAGCTGAGTAAGTAAATGTAAAGTAAAGATTTCATTAATTTTTAGAAGTTTTTTTCTGGGAACATCACAGAAGAAAAGTTTGATTGACATTTGGCAGTGGCAGCCCCCACCATCTCCTTTCTTCACTGCAATAGGAACAGGCTTTAATTATTCTTGTTCCAAAATAAAACATGCAGGCATGCAGAACTGGATGAGCTGAAAAAATACTTTCTAAAAGAACTAAAGACCTAACATACCTTGTCGTATTTCATGTTTTAAAATCAACATATATTTTGATCAAACTTTGAAAAAAAAAAACGTTATGAGAAAAACACACATAATACTTAACTGCAGCAACAAATTATTTGATCTGCTTTCTGTTTTGGTTCAGCATGTCGTCTCATAAATCTCAAGTCAGAATCATGAAACCCTTTCCTTTTACGAAAAAAGAAAACTCCCAACAAAGTCAAATTTAAAAACCTTTTTCCCAGTTTGTGAGAGAGAGACATCATGAACATGTAGAGCCTCTACTTGTGTTGTCTGTCAATTTTTTGTCAAGATTCAGACATTGTATCTCAAGCCCTTGAAACCTAATGGCCTCCGTCATTGCTGCTTTTGAGTGGAAGCTTTTGATAGTGAGGCAGTGAAGGAAATTGTTTATCAGCATCCAGAATCAACTCCAGAAATTAGTCTACATTTTATAAAGGTATAATATAACCCATTCATTTTTGTTTTAGTTAGTAATTGACATCATTCAAACCCAGTATTTTACTGAAGCCACACAGTTTATTTTATAAAACCAGTCACAAACATGCACAAAAAAACCCATCACCAGCAGCTGTGTGGCTGTAGCTATATTATCAAACACTGTTTTTATGGACCAATTTTTCAGGAAATTTTGTCAAACCATCTATAAAAAAAATACATCCCCAACAACTGATATATGGCAGTGAAATCAACAGCAAAGAGAAGCACATTTTTAGCAAAGGGAAGATTCAGACACTCATGATTATAGCAAAGAAAAGGAAATTGGTTTTATTGAGGGAGTCTAGAAATAAGACTAAAACAACTGCTAAAAGGAAAAGAGGAGCAGTGATACTTTTGTATTTACTTTTGTCACATTTTGTAATACCTTATTTAATTTCAGTGAATTATTGTACATTTTTGTAAAAAAATAAATAAATAAAAAAGTTTATTTTCTTCTACCTGCATCTCAGCCATTTGAAGATGAAATCCTAATTAAAACTAGAAAAGTGAAAGTATTTCTACTGTTTTTGTTTTTTTGTTGACGGCACCATTGAAAGAACTAACAGATTTATTTTATCTTTATTTGTTTATTTATCGTTTGTTTTGCTATTTCATTTGGTTTTATTGTATTCACATTTATTGTTAATGAAAAAAAAACAACTTTTGTCATTTTATCAACACGTTTGTACAGTTTTAAAAAGTGTTTTGAGTTCAACATTGCCTGGTTGTGACATTTGAAAAAGCAAACAATCACAGAGGGACATCTTCATTAAGATGGAAGTTTGTCTGGCTAAAGTGTGATATTTTTACATCTGCCAGTGTGTAATAACCATATTTTATTAAAGTATACTAATCTGTGATTACATCAGCAGACAAATTGACGAAAGAACACCCAAACAAACAAACGTTTGGATGAGTGACTGAAGACATTTATTATAAAATCTTTAACCAAGTTGCACAATAACTTCTTACTGAAACTGTGGAGACAATGAACTGTGAGTGAGACTTCCCTAATTTGACAAACCATTTATGTCCTCTACAGGATTTTAAATTCACCAGGAAATACAATTAAACCCAGTTAGCAAATGAACAAAATCCAATCTTGTTTCAAATAGTGATGAGCTTGTCAGGTTTCTGTGAGTGTTTACTCTCTTACTACAGCAAATAAATAGAGGTACTCTAAATAATCTGGTTATAAAGTCCCCCTTGGAGCGCTTGTCATATTATCTGACATGACAAATAGATTCAAGCTCAGACATTCAGCTCCTAACCTCTGCCTCACTCTCCCAACATGTCGGTTCCCTCCGGGCTTTATTACCATCTCTTATTCAGCTCCACCCCTCCCCCACCTGAATATTAAAGTGAGATGCACCAGGTGCTTCCAATCGTTCGCATCTTTGTGGTTTGCTCTGAAGAGACAGGTGAATCTGGCCGGAGCTGACAGTCCATCATCTATTGAGGAGCCGGAACAAGTAAAAAAATGTTTGTTTTTTCTGTTAAAAAGAAAACGTTGCGTTTTTGCAGCAGTGATGGAGTAGCTGTCACACATGTAGGCTGACGTTTGCTTGTGTGAGAGCATGAGTGACTAAAAGATAAAGAGCTGGGAAATAAACTGACTCCTTTTATAATGTGCTCGCATCGTACATCTAATGTTACATTATTGGGTTTGGATCCAACCCTGGTGTTTCTTTTTTTTCTCTCCTATTTGGCCTCAAGTAAAGGAGAAATGTGTGTTTTAACTCACAGGCTCAAGTGTTCGGTGAGGACTGCCAAATGGGAATTCTTGGACACTTACCCCCCAGACATTGAACAAAAACACGATACATCTTTAGAAAACAAATATCTATTTGTGCGCTAATATCAGGGCTGAAACTCTTGGTTGACAGTACTAACTGTTGAGGGCAAGGGGGTAAATGTCCTGTGGGGTAAGTGTCCTGTGGCGTAAGTGTCCTGTGAGGTAAGTGTTCTGGGGGGTAAGTGTCCTGTGAGGTAAGTGTTCTGGGGGGTAAGTGTCCTGTGGGGTAAGTGGGGTAAGTGTCCTGTGGGGTAAGTGTCCTGTGAGGTAAGTGTTCTGGGGGGTAAGTGTCCTGTGAGGTAAGTGTTCTCGGGGGTAAGTGTCCTGTGGGGTAAGTGGGGTAAGTGTCCTGTGAGGTAAGTGTCCTGTGAGGTAAGTGTTCTGGGGGTAAGTGTCCTGTGAGGTAAGTGTTCTGGGGGGTAAGTTTCCTGTGGGGTAAGTGTTCTGGGGGGTAAGTTTCCGGCGTTAATATCCCGGGGTAAGTGTCCTGATACACCAAAGGGAACTGTTTATTCTTATTTGTAAGAACCAGACGTGGTGATGCGACTGAGGTTTTGTACAACTTTCACTCATATATTGATAACTTTTACTTATATGATTACATTTTGCCGTCACAATTTTTGCTACAGTTTACAAAATGTTCAAAAGATTTTGCAACAGCTTGTTGCAAAAATATTCTTTTTGAATTATTATTTGATGATTTAACCATCCAAGATTTCAGTAACAAGTTGTTTTAGACTTAATTAAAGCACATTTTTCAAGGAATGTATATCACTCACCACCTTTCATGACAGAGTTTAAACTAAAATTGTCTTACGATGAGAGGGGACAGAGGTAAAGCTGTTGTGGTCAAAACTTCTTAATGAAATCATGGTGATCTCATTGTGATGTTGGGGATGACTATCTGCTACTTCCACACAAAACAAAACATCATATTATGTCAGCAAAAAAAGGGAAGTAAAAGGGAAGGAAGTTGTTCTTTTGGGGGATTTGCTTCAGAAGTTTTGGATGAACTGTAGTTTTGAAACTTTCTGAAAGACTCATCCCAGATGGGCTGCAAATGAAAACATGAATACATACAAAAATCTGTTTAGTTTGCTGTAAACAGTTTTGACATCATAAACAAAATTCATCCTACATGCAAAACTCCATCTGTAAAAACGACATTGTCTCTTTTCCTCAGTTGTAAATAAATAGGATACATTTTGCTCAAGAACAGTTTAACTTGTAGGAAAGCAGAGAATTAGATTATTAACTTTTAACTGACAGACAACTAACATTTTAGCCAATAAAACTGATTAGGATTCTGAAAAGATACAAGCTGAAGGTTCTGCCATGGCCCTCTTGGTCCCCAAACATAAACAATATTGAAAATCTGTTGACTAGCGGAAAAGTGCCCAATTATCTCACAGAAATGACAGAAGAGCTGGCTTTAAAGTGTTTACAAGCCCCTCATGGGAGTTTACAGAATAACAAACATGCAAGGTGCTCATTTTTGGACTTTTAAAGCCCCTAATGAATCTATGTAAGGGGGGGGGGGGGAGTTTCACCTTTTATCCTGTATTGTTTCTATAGAATCTTGGCATTTTACTTTTATAAAATGATAATATCCCTAAAGAAGAAAAAGATTAAGGACTGTTTCCTGTTGTTGCTTTAATGAGATTATTGAATTAATGTCACACAGAAATATAATCAATAAGTTGTCCTTTGTTTGCTTGTGTTGATTAAACTTCAGATAAGTGTAATATCCTGTCAGTGGGCCTTTAAACTGTATTACTACAAGTCACATGGTTATTTTGTTCACACAAAGTCACACGAGTTCAATAAACCAGATCTTACTGAACTTTTCAGCTTTTTACCCACAAAAAAAGTTTGTAACTAATGCCTTTCCATTACAAATTGAAGAACTGTACAAATACTAATAAGTCATTGTTGACATTTACTGTGTATTAACTTTTTCCATTTATAACTACTGTTAATGTCAATGTCAAATTTATTTATGTAACACATTTAAAACAAAAAAAAGTTGACCAAAGTGCTTTACAGTTTATTCAAAATCGAGTATCATTCAAACTAAATAAAATAAAATAGTCACTATAAAAAAGAATTTAAAAATATCAGCTTTAATTGAGCCTACTGTTTCTGTCTTTTTGTAAACATTTTGAAGAAAAATGCAATTAGGAGTCATGGTTTGAGTGCATATATCCTCAAAATTCCCATTATGGTGTTTCATGACCCCCAACAGTAGGAACCGCTGTAAATCATCACAAGTGCGTATTTGAGATTGTACTGGGATCACGCAGGAGCTAACACAAATCTTTTTGGTAGTTTTATTATGAGTGGGCAGAAAATGGTGGCAGACAAAAGATAAACTGTTGGCATCCCGTATAGCAAGAATACTTGAAGTACAATGCTGGAGTCAGTAAATGAAGCTTAGAGAATTAAAGCAGCTCTTTACATCCCACAAACAACCTGAGAAATTGGTTTCTGTTCCATGTGAGGTTTCCACATTAAATATGAAAAAAAGGAAACAAAAAGGATCAAAAGTTAGATGGTGGATGACTGTGTTCAGATTAAATGGGAGCTTGTAGTAATAGTTAAAAATCCAAGATTAAAATAATCTCCACCCAGCTCAAAAGTATTTATTTTCTGTTTACTGAGCTGAGAAAATCTCGCTATTTCAAATTATTAAGTGGAAAAAATGTAAATTTGAACACTTTCCAGTGTTCATCTCAAAAATTTGAATTCTGTCTCCAAAGTGCAGTCATTTTTTTCATCCATCCATTATCTACCTTATTGTACTTGTCATGACTTTTGGCGATTTTTTGAAAAACGTGTTGAAAATGGATTAAAGGCATTAAATATGAGTTTAAATTGAATCTGTACTTTGTGTTTCTAAGTCTAAAAGTTTTACTTCATAATAATGGTATCTTGTAAATGATGTATTAATGTTGAAGATATATGTTGTTCTTAATTTTTTAAACACTTTATGAAACATTAACAATGAACCTGCTTCAGGGTATTAACAGTGTTTTATAAATGATTGGTAATGCAAAGTGTTAACGCACTATTTATGAAGCAGTAGTAAATCATTTTTTAAACAGGCTCTTATGTGAAGTAGTACAGGATAGATTTGGAAGAAAAATGCTTCACTCAGCATCACATAGTTGATTCAAACATGGAGCAAAGTGGAGACTGCTCATAAGTTTGAGCAACCTTAATCCTATTTGGTATCAATAAGATTATTTGTTCAGCAGTTATACTGAAGATTAGGTTGACACTTGAATTTCTTACTGGATTATTTTGACAGATTTTAGTAGTAAATTGTGAAAAAAATAAATGTAATGACAGCGAATGCTGCAACCGCCACGTAATGTGAGTTATTTGCATTGGTGTCAGACAGTGATAATGACGAGACAGACCGAGACGTGTTGTGTTTGAGTCAAAGAAAATATCCTTGGCTTTAAAAGCACAGTCTCAGCAAGTTCTATTATAAATCTGTTTGCAATGTGTTAACAGAAATCACCAAAACGATGAGTCCTGTTGCTTTTTCAAAGACTTTAAAGTGAATTAAACACAAACAAGTGTAGGATTTATTGGTGTTTGTGAACTGGTGCTGATGAAGACTTTAAAATTAGGCTGTTCCAGCAACAAAACTCTGGGCTTCTCCTGTTGAAATCACTTCATAAAAACGTACACACTTGAAAGATTCGCCTTGATGTGTCCCTTCTGACTCTTGTACCGTTTTGTGACTCTTTTTTTTGTAATGCGAGGAGATAAAGAAGGAAAGGCAGATAGAGAAGAAAAATGGCAACTGCTAAAGTTAGAGTGAATCAAGCAGCAGCAGAACAAGTAAAGGCAGACTCGTGGATAAAAAGAGCAGGGCTGTATGGGGACCTCAGTGTGGAGGTAATGGGTTAGTCTGGGTGATAATCGCATTCAGAAGGGGAGCTGATGCAGAAAAGGGAGGCAGTCAGAGAGCAGCTATTATTGGTCTCTGGCCCAGCTTTGTTTACATCTGACATGTCTATCAAAGCCAGCAAGAACTAGAGGTTCTGCTGCTCTTGACTCTGGTCACAACAGACCAACGTTTTTATGAATTATATTGATTTTAAAACCAAGTTACGTCTCCACTGATTCCAGCTGTTTACCTCAGCTGGAATCTCTGCATCCCCAGATCCTCAGCAACATTAATTACTGTCAGCTTAATCAGATTACTATTTTTCTTTACGTTGCAGTTTGTTTTTTTCACACTATAAGATCTTCCCAGCTTGTCAACTGCAGGTTATCATCATATACACCCCACCACATGAGCTTCAAGCGTGTCATACATATCAGCACCACTTGCGATTCAGCATCCTCCCCTACCTCCTGCATCTCGCCTGCATATGAACAAATATTTGAAAGTGTCTTTGGCTCGGCTCTGCATCACAATGAAATCCATCTCAGACTGCCGTTTCCCTCTAAGCAGCTTTTTTCTTTTTTCTCTCTCTCTCTCCTGTTATGTGTCCCGTTGACTCTATTGCTTCATTAGTGTCCGGGATCATGGGTGTCCGCTGATGATTTATAACAGAGAAGCACAAGCAGTTTTATTTGAATCCGGGCATCAGCAGAACACATACTGGTTTGACCCTGAAGCTTCATGTGATAGTTAAACTAAGTGATGAAGTGTAAACAAAAATAAACTTGGGATATTTGTCTGTTTTGGAATATGGATCAAAAAAGAAAAAAGTTAAAACAGCTTGTGAAAAGTTTGAAAATATCCACAAAATTTGACAGGAATAATTGTTTTTTTTTTCTTTATTACATTTAATTATAAAATATAAATCAAAAACGACATAATAAACTGCTTGAATATTAATTAAAGTGTAATTTTCCCCTCTTTTTCTCATTCCAAGAATGACTACTTTTTTTTTGTTTTGTTTTTTTTTCCCCAGAACATATAGCGTCAGCCTCCTGAGACTTGTCAAAGCATGACTCCATTATGTTGTTCTCTGTTTTCCCAGCCTTATTGAAGCACAGGTCATGAAGCTGCATGTCACCTCTGCACCAGTTTAAATGAGAAATGTGTTGTTAGGCAACAGCAGCTCAGTTAAAAAAATCAGGGCATTGTTTCCTCCACGTTGTTTCTTCTCAGCAGGGTTTTGGGGGGGGGGGGGGGGGCGCTTCGGCGTTCAGAACCCAGGCAGCGGTGGCATCTCTTAAAAGGCGGAGACAGAATGTTGTGTTTTTAAGAAAAGTTTCATTTCCGTCGCCCTCTGTCCTCATCCTGCCACAGCATCTTCTGGGAATGGACGGGCTTCAGTTCTTGTTTGCTCTCTCTTTGTTTTTGCTTTTGTTTTGTTTTTTCCTGCTCGGTCCAAATCCATTGAATTCCAAAAATGACCTAAGAATATGAATGCTAGACTATTGATTGAACGCTGCCTCGGAGCAAATAATATTGCTGCCTCTGTGTGTCAGCTCTTTTTTTTTTTTGTGATATCTTCATTTCATTTTGACTCTTCTCCTTTTCTCACTTTAAATCCAAACTCAGGTCAGACACATAAGAAATTTGTTAAATATCTAAAAAAAAGCACCACAAGTCTGTTTAGATTTTTTATTTTTTACATCTGTATAAGTGTCATTTTTTTTCTTTTTTTTTCTGTTGTTTTCTTTTTTTTTCTATGCTGGAGCGTGCATGTGTCCATGTGTGTGCGACTGTACGCATGTTCTGAGTAATGGGCTTTGTGCATCCTCTCTTGCTGACGGCCTGGATGTATCCATGGCAACGCCAGGTCGATCCTGGCTGTAAGCGGAGCTGGTGAGAGGGACTTGAAAGGGAGCGTTAAACCTTTTCCTCTCATCTGCCCTGCACTCGTCTCTGACCGTGGCGAAAAGGCGCGGCCTTGTTGAAATCTCAACCCCGGGGGGTGTGCACTGTGGCTGTGACCAATGACACTCTCATCATCACACAGCACTGCCACCTTTTGACCCAACGGTGGAAAAAAACAAAAACAATGCCTCGAAGTGATAAATTATTTTCTTTGTCGTTCGTGTTATCTTTAAGTTTGACATTTATTTTTGAAAACCCTTGTTCATATAAAATAGTTAAAGACCATTTTTTAAACCTGGTGAGTTTATCTTAGGAGAGTATTATCAAGTAGATTGTAAGACAATGTCAGGAGAGTGTTTTTAATAAAATTAATAATCCCATATTGATGCAATGGGTACTTTGGCATCCAATTTAGGAAGTTTTAGTAAGTCATCAAATCTGCCCCTTGTTTAATTGATTCAGTCAATTTAAACAAGTCATTGAACCTTTAAGGAATTACTTCCAAAGTTTAACCAAATTAAAAAAATTGAGTTTTTCTTTATACTCATTCATTCAAATTATTTATCAATCTCTTTGGTGGCATTTCTTAACAGTTTCCACCCTGAGGGACAGCTGCAAGATTAGACGTGCTGCTGTTGCCCCCTTGTGGATACCAGTGTGCATGTTGCAGAAGTGCATCATGCCAGAAAAAAAAAGGAAAAAAAAATTTTTTTCTCCTTCTTCTTTCACGCCAAAATAATTAGAACAATCAGATTCCCGTTTGTATTAATCTCTCTGCACTGACATTTTAATTAAAATATTGTGGCAGAGCAGACGTGAACAGAGGCAAACTTGTTTTGTGCGCAGGGGTCAATGATCTGCCGCGCGCTATTTAATTCTCTCCTCAGCAGTTTCGCAACTCTCTGAGTTGTGCCAAATCTGAGTTGTGTTTGCATGTGTGAATATGCATGCAGCCGCAACTCTCGGGAGGGCCTTTGGGCTGCAGCTGAGGGAGCTCTGTGACCTTCTTGTTAGGTCAGGACGAATGCAGAAGGCTATCTTCTGATCACTAATGCATATTCAAAAAAGCACACCAAGCTGTGGAGCAAGCTTTGAGATAAAGCAGGATTGTGGTCAGGCATCAACTTTTTTTGTTTGTTCTGTGACAGACAGTCTTCACATCGGCAGATAAACACATATTGACCAAGTCTGCTGCCTTTCTCACCCCTTTCATATGATGTTAGTGCACACATCCACCTTTAGGCAAGCTGCGGTTTAAAAGCTTAACAAAATACCACGGTCTGGATAATGTGTTTTGTATTGGTTTTACAGGTTTAATGTGCCTGTTCCTTGGAGGTATCCTGAGCCATGATTAGGTTTTTATTGTAAAGAGTGCTGTCATCCCTCTAAAAGCGTCTAACGTTTCATTTTCTGGCAACATCGTGCTTCTGAAAATAATCTCCGCCTGTCTAATGGAGCCGGATCAATACAGATGGATCGGTCTCATATATTTCCTTTTCATATCATTGCTTGCACCACCTCTGGGAATCTGCATTTATCTCCATATTCAATCACAGGAGGATCTGTTTAAGATGTTTTCTTCTCCACTTCTTGTCCATATTTGCTTTCACTTAATTTGCTTTCCACAGGATTGCTCGCAGCTATGATGGGGTTATGTAATTTGAGTGAGATCTGTTGGTAAAACGAGCCATTAGATTCAAATAACACCGAGCAAATGGAAGCCCTGATTAAATTCCTTGACTCCTCTGTGTGGTGTTTTCTCCCTAATAGTTTATTTCTTGATTAGCCGATGCGCATAACCTTGATGTCCTCCTTTTCTTAATTTTCTTAAAGCTCATTAAACGAGTGAATCTTACAGTGAAATCTCTGCATGTGTTGCACATTGTGTATTCAAATGTTCTATTTGCTGCCGTTCAATAAGACTGAGGTATCACGTGGATTAGATTACACAGCTGTGCTGAGATCATTTTATTTTCAAAGGAAGACTGAGGTCAGTTTGAACTGTAAAATCAGCAGAAATTTATCAGCCATTTTTAATGCTTCTACAGCTCGAATCCAGGCTCCTGCACTCTGCGTCAAACCTTTTCCTTTTTTTCTAATAAAAGGTGAAACTCTGTCTCTGACTTGTAGCTGAGCCCTGTGGGAGTATTCAGTGTCCAGAACCCCTCATGACCTCACTTTCTTTCCCTTCTTCCCCCTTCTCTCGCCTCCTGATCCTTCTATTTTTTTTTTTCTGTTGTCGTTCTTGCCTCTTTCAAAATTGCTACAAGGGATTGGTCTTCTCTCCAACAGACAAGGACAAATTCAGTCAGTGCATGACGGCGTTGGACAAAGCGTGCAGTTTGCCTCTTAGTTCAAGCCTTTTTTTTTAAACTGATGTTTTAGACCATTTGTGTCTGTCTCTGGATTTAACACTTCAACCGGCTTGATTACTTTAGATGCTTTGAGTTGTGCAACTAATTTCACATTAACTTGTAGATGAGTAGCTCTTCAGAACAAGATCTTCAGTGATCCTTTTACACTCGAATGTCATTGCTCTGTCATTTTTGAGGACTGAAACTCAAATTTCTCGTAACTTTTTCATCTCCTTAGTGTTGCTGAACTATTCATTCGTACCACCATGCCCCTCCGGATCATGTGCAGCATCTCTTTTTCCACCGAGGATGAACCCTGTAGAGGATACTGCAAAGAGGGCTTTAATGACTACTACAAGCGTATACAGAAGGACTACAGTGATGGCGGCTCGCAGGACTACTTGGATAGGTGTAGTCAGGTGGAGGATGACATTGACAAGGAAGAGGACAATGTCGCTGAAGTGGATGACTTGGCCACGTTCTTCGGTGGTTGCTCGCTCCACGGAGCCAACCATGTGTTTGTGGAAGACAAGAAGTTTGGTATTCGCCAGGGTTTGTGGGCGCTGGTCTTCTCCATGGCCCTAGCTGCCTTCTTATACCAGGTAGCTGATAGAGTTATGTATTACTTCCAATATGACCACATCACTATGCTGGATGAAAGAGTGGCCAACAGCAAGACTTTTCCTGCCATAACAATGTGCAATTACAACTTTATCCGGAAGTCCCAGATGAGCTACAGCGACCTGATTTTCACCAGCCCTTTACTGGGATTCGAGGAAGGCATGGCACCTGGATTTCAGCTGGCTCCAGAGCCGGACCGCTCGGGGGGCTCGCGCTTCAGTCTGGATGAGTTCTACAACCGCACCCGGCATCGTATTGAAGATATGCTGCTCGAGTGTACCTATAGTGGCAAAGAGTGCGAACCAAAGGACTTCAGAGAGGTAAATTACCCCAAAACCTAACAAGAAATGCATTTTTAAGGAATCTACTTTTTTTTTTATATGGTAGACTCGTTTCTATTGATGGTTATTTAATGTGCAAATTGGATATTGGAACGTGTCCCTGATAGCATACAGTTGTGCAGAAGATTTCATCTGTGACTCTAGCTGGAGTTCATGAGCATAAATGAAGCACATTCAGCTAAACATACCACTAAAACTGAACTAATGCCTTCATCTACTGATGCAGAAAGGGTTTATTGCTGCAAGGCATTTCACTCACAGTCCCAAGCCGCTGCTGTAAATAAAATTGTTTCTCAAAGTCGGCATGTCTGCATAAATAAAACTTCATTATAAATATAAAAGAGCAGCATAAGTTAAAGTGGCATATTTGGCTAACAGCTGTTAAATTAAATTAAACTGGCACTGAGGGAAACGTGTTGCTCAGGAATCAGAAGGAGGCTCAGAGCTGCTTTTTGCTTGCAGACCTTCCCTCTTTTTTTCTCTTTCTTTTTGTAGGACTGCTGCCCTTTGTGTTTTTTTTTTCTTCTCCTCTACCCGGCAGACAGAGCCTGAATGAAACACTGAACTGTCAGGTATTTGTTTGACGACATCCAGCTATACGAGTGTCGATTCATTTGACCTTTTCACAGTTGTGTGGATAGATATGGGCAGAGGGCCAAGGCTGTGCTTTAGCTGCAGTTATATCAGTGTAAATGCGTGTTTGATGTTTTGAATTTAATCTGATTTTATGTGCACAGTCAAACACTCCCAGTGTTTAAGATTTTTGCTATTTTTGGTGTTTTGGACTGTTGAAAACAAACTTAAATTTTGTCAGATCCTAAAAACTGATGATTACTTTTGCACATTTAGTGTGCACTTTATAAATCTAATAAGAAGTGTGATAAAAGAAAAGGAAAAGAGTTAGTATTTAAAGATTAAAATACTCCTGCACTAGGGCAATATTTTAAGTTTCATGACTGTTAATCTTTTAAAATAATACATAAATCTGTAGTTATAATAAATGTTTTTAAAGTAATGTATTAATGTGTCATGGAGAAGATTT
This sequence comes from Anablepsoides rubrolineatus, assembly GCA_031762495.1. NCBI lineage: Eukaryota > Metazoa > Chordata > Actinopteri > Cyprinodontiformes > Rivulidae > Anablepsoides > Anablepsoides rubrolineatus. The sequence goes on from JARVGW010000682.1 coordinate 15,695,267, forward strand.
AAAGGCAGGGAGAAAAAAAAAGATGGAATTGTAATTAAAACCCTAAAAGCTTTCATAGCAGGTGATTTTTCATCAAACAGGTCATATAAACACTGAAAGCAGTCTTGCCGTGCTGTTGCTCTGAGTTGCAGAAAAGCTGCATTGTTGCACTCTAAGAAAATAAAATGAAAGGTTATAGATGGTTAAAGTGTGAAGGTGAAGCAGGAGGATGCTACTACAGGAGGACTCCTTATAAAAAGTTCAAATAATAAAAGTTTTTGTGCTGAGTGCTAACTTTGATCAAATTCTTGCAGTTCTTGTGGTGAAACAGACTGTACCTATTTAGAGGGGTTTTTGTTTTTAGACTAAGAATTTTACAAATTTGTTTCCACTATGTTAGCACAACAGATGAGACGTTTCTTAAACAGCCAAAACTTGAACAAGTTCCCAGGGTCAGGAAGACAAATGAAAAAAAAAAGAGGTATGTAAGGTCAACGTCCTTGCTGTAAATTTGAGTCAACTGTCGAACTCTTAAAAAAACCTTCAGTGGGCCATTTTATTCTTATGAGAAAAGGCCTCTGAGGAGACTTTGTTCAGTGGGAGATTTTACTGTCATATTCATCCGAATTTCTCACCTTGAATTTAATGGACTTCTTTGATCATTTTGTCATCCTGCACACTCTGAATGGAACAGCCTTTGTCCTCTAAAGACGAGTTCACTGAAAAATTATTAGTAATTACTTGGAAGAAATGAAGCAATGCTTAAGGTAATTACATTTTTTAGATGAGAAATATAAACAGTTTAATGCCCTCATTTTTACCTTATTGTTTAATGGAAGTAATTGTGAAAAAAGAAGCAACATTGGGGTCCTTTTAAAATACTGAAATAGCTGATTTCCATGCAAATCATGTGAACGCTGTGCATGTTTGATGTTGTTTACTGTTTCTGAGTCAAATGTGTGCTTTTGACAATTACAAATCTGTTTTGTTTTTAGGATTTCTTTATTTTGTTGTTATCGTTGCCCTGCAGTTCTGATAACTGGTTAGTTGTAGGAAATAACTCTTGTAAGACACCTAATGACTGTTTGTGTATATGTACTTGCAGTGGGTGGGGTTGTACCTCACTGTGACATTTGTTGGTATAAACGGAGTGCTCTTTGAAATAATCATTCCCTATAGGATAACAAAACACCAAAAACTCTGCATATAGGTGTAGGGGTATAATCTTTCAGCGCTACAAGTAAAAATTTCAATGTGATTCAACAAAAATACACATTTTATGGTCTATTAACTTTGTAACTCTATTATTTTGGAAAGAAGATTGCCTTTGTAATGTACGGACTCATTTTTCATTCTAAATGAAAACAAGTCATCTCTTGTTTTCATCATTCAGTGGCAGAACAAGTTGTCCTTGCTTGTACGTGTTACATTATCATCCATTTATCGATCTACAGTGTGTTTCACCATGAGGACCAATCAGATGTGTCCTGTTAATAATGTACTTAATGTTCCACAGATTACAGACTCTGTTATATTTTTTTGTCTTTTGTATAAATGGAAAATGATTTTCAATCTTTAGGTCTAAATGACACAATGAAAACCAAATGTTTATTGGTCAACATGTGCCTTAAAGGCTACTTTTGACACAGTATTTGAATGAGGCATTCAGAAGCTGGTTAAACATGTTAACCATGAATTATAAATTTAAAATGCCCATTACTTATTTAAAAAAGAAATATTTACTTCTTATGAGCAAGCGGTCAGAAATGTGTTTTGTAAATTAAACTGAATCAAGCACAGATTATGTACTTTGTGAGTAAAGGTAGTGCGTGTGGAAAACAAAATAGAAATAAATGAAAAGTCCATAAAGACAGATTATACAGAGTATTACTCCACATTTGCTGTGTCCTTGGTTATAGCTTAAAAGCAGGATAACGCAGTCTGCATGTATTAATGTACTCCTGTTATATTTTTTTCTCTTGGACAGCAAATCAATAAAGTGCATTTATTTTGCATAATGTGGCAATTGGCAACACCAGTGGTTCGTGTACTTGTGCTGCTGTCTGTTTATTATATCTCCCCAAGAGCCACTATGGCTCCACTGACTCCACCACTGGTGTTTAAAGCAGGGGAGGTGATAGATTGATTGCTTTCTGTCTCACCTAGTCTCTCAGGATTTCTGTCCTTTTTTTTTATCTGTCAGTCCTCTATCTCCTCTCCTCCCTCCCTCCCTCCCTCACTGCTGTTTGTGCATTTAAAACCATGTGTCAGTAGCTCTGCATATGTGCTCATCCTGCAATAATTTTTATTTAAGAGCCGGGTCAATAAGTGACTGGTGTCGGTTCAGATTCCAGTAAGTCTGAATCAGAGCAGAATGTGAGCCCCCCTCGGAGCACTGATCCAAATCCCTGCTTCCTGTTTCAGCCCCAGCCCATTAGATCCAGCTTGACTTTCTCCCAAGCTCAGCATTGTCAACCGAATCAGCCAGTAGCTCTGATTACGCCCTTCTCTTGTCTCCTCAAGAGCATCAGTCTGTATGCCACGAGTGCAGTCTCTACTAGATTGACAGATTGGCAGAAAAAAAAAAATGAGTGTCTTTTCCGAGAATGGGAAATGCGATGCCTGCCCTGCTGAGGCTTGCTGACTCTGAGCTGTAAATAGGTGCTATGGTCCAGTACTCTTTTTGGGCAACAAATGGAACACCATCAGTGGAAGTGTTGTATAATTATCCCCATGCTATGGTAAATTAGAAATTAGTTAATTACTTAGAAAAAAAAACTGCTTTAGCACTGATTACTGTTTATCAGTGTGCGTTTCACCAGCAGAGCCAACATAAATGTGTGCTGAACTCAATTTGTTCTAATCACACGCCCCTCTATTATAATTATATAAGTTCAAAAGTCAATTCATCAACTATTGAAAACCAGGTTAATTTATATAAATTTACAATAAATATTGACACAGGTTGACCCTTGATTGAATAAAATTTAACAAATTGGACCTCTTGTTTAACTGAGTTTTCCTACTCTGTGCAGAACTATAGATGCACTACATTATTAAAATATTCAGCGTGCATAAGTCTTGGTTCAGTTGTTTATCTCCTATATATGAGCAAATTATAACAGAAGCAGGTGATGGCTACGAGTCACATAAGGACAAAAGAAAAGAGGTTATTAAAGAGTGCACTGCAGCTACGGTTCTCCCCCTGTATGAGGTAACAGCATGGCGACATTAATTATTCATGCTGTCACTCAAACGCATATGGCTGTGATTTTCTCATCTTCTAAATGATTGTTTCCTGTCTGCACGTCAAGTGTTAATAGATGGCTTTGATCCAGAACTCTTTTTTTTATTATTCTATTTTATTATTCTTTTTAAAGTCGTGTTCTTTGTTTTTATTTCATCCAAGTAAAACAACTTGCCTGTTTTATCTTTTAAAATAGTCCTAATATCAAACATTGATCACAAGGGGGCAGTGTTACACAGTCCTTTCTGAACCTGAATTGGGCTCTCATGGAGTTCCTGGCATTGAGATGCTGCATGCTGTTCTTTTTATCCTTGTTGTTTGCAAGTAATCCCTCTGTAACAGGCTTAATCTCCTCTTTAAAAAACTCATTGATTCCCACTACAGTACGGCTTCAGAGCCGCTGAGCTCCAGTGACCGCTATCTGTTTAAAGCTTCACGCAGCCGCAGGACTGCTGCCAGAAGAAACACAGGGGTTGCATTTTTGAAAAGGAGAGATTTCCTGGGGGGCTTGAGCTCTTCCTGTGCATTTGGGGGATTAAGAAAATAAATATTACAAATCAAGTTTGAGCTGAGATTTGATCAGTGTCAAGAGCCTTGACAGACCCATCCCTTTTTATTATCTGTCTCTTTCTTTTACTTTCTTTTGTTTTTTAGTCAGAACCAACAGTTTTATGAGGGATCACAGTCCAGCAGAAAGAAGCAACAAGTCATTCTGTCACTGGGATTTTCTTTAATCAAAGTGATTGAACAGTATTATCAAATAAGATTATTTTAATTAAATCTCCTCAGTCTTGGGAAGCGGTTGACTAAAGGTACCGTAACGCCCTGCTTGATGAGTCCAATGGGATAAAAATCCTTTTAAATTAAACTGATACATCATTCTTTCTATTTAATATCAGCCATCTGTTTATAACTAGTTGATAATTATTCATTAAAGTGACATAAATGAAAAGATAGAACTTTCATTTTTATTTCCAAGCTAAGATAAATGGTGTGTAATGATGTTAAAATTAGAGAAACGGTGGTCTTGTAGGAGCAATTATAAATGAAAAAGGCATATGACAATTGCCCCGTAGAGGTCCAATAGCCACTTAGGAGGAGCTAATTAGGGCTAATGAGAGGGCCTTAATGGCTTCCAACAGGACCACTCCCTGCTCTTAATACCAGAGCTGACATAAATTGTTTCACGCCAGATGACAGAGGGAATATCAGAGGAGCTGTTAGGAGAAAGATTGTGTTCTTTTTAAAGGTGCTGGACTCTGGTCGTATTTTCTCTCAGACTCTATACTTCTTTCTTTTATTCTTTCTTTCTGACTGTGTGTCATGTCTGTGTGGGCCGCTGTGTGCATGAACCTGAAGACAGTCCTTCAGAGATGTACCAGTCAATTTAGAAAAAAGAAAATACTTATTTATATATCTTAATTATTATTCTGGGCTGACATCCATTTCTGTCGGGTAGATAAAGAGGAAAAAGATGTTTCAATTACTTTTGATGTAGAGGAAAGAAAGGCCTAAAGGCCAAAATGTGTCCATTGTTAAAACTGGTCTTTAGTGCCTGGTGTTGCAGAGATACGTCTGGTCATCAGAGCTCTGTTAGGAATAGGAGGCTCCTTTATTCAGAGTGTAAACTTAAATAAACATGTAAACCCACATTAGACCTTAAAATATTAAAATATGCATGTGCAACACAAGGAAAAATGGAGATTCAGATTGTTCAACTATTGTCCTCAATTGTGTTTATTTACTGAATATAATTTATAACTCATGCTTTAAGGCCGGATTGACAAGTCTTCCATTGTTGATGTCTTTTAATTAAACTGTAAATAAAATGCTTCTGTGCCGCAAGATAGTTGTAAACCCCTCTATAAAACCGGTCTGGAAGCTGGAGGGGGGCGGAGTGTGAAGCGCCTCGTTAGGATTTAAAGACGAGACAGGTGCTCTGAGACACACCTTAGAAAAAAAGTTGAAAGAGGGTCTTGTGAAGTTACGATAAAGAGGAATTCAGACCAAATAAAATTTGCAGTTTCATTTTTCATAGACCCTAACTAAATGATTTAAATGAGATAAAGGAGGATTTAAAAGCATGATATGTCCACTTTATTGTAAACTTATTTACTACATGGATTGTTTCATGCAGTTTTTCTTTTTTCTTTTATCATTTTCATCAAGATTTTTTAAAAGTTGTGAGAGAGTTGGTAAATCAAGGTTTAAATTAGATTTCATTTTAAATAAAATATCCAATTCACAGTGCACCAAAGTGCAATATAATATAAATCTCGTACTTTTGATTTAGTTAGAATTTGGCTTGTTTAACTAAGAAAATTAAAGGCTTTACAATTTACTGCAAAGAAACACATTAAAAAACAAAAAGCATATGTCGATATTGCATTTAACCCAATTTAAATGCAGAATTGTTTAAAAGTAAGTCTTAATTCCACATCCTTTTCTTTTTAACTGCAAACACTGCTTTGTTTTATTGTCATTTGTGGATTTGAACACACATCTGTTCCGTATTGTGCAACAATTTGAACAGGATCAGTGTCAAACAAGTTCAAAACTTCAAACAAATCATCCTGAGTCTGTTAGCGCCAGCTAACACGCTAACTAAGACAACTAAAGTCGGACAATCCACACCAGCATGTTAGTAGGAGCTGTTTTGATTGAACAAATATTTCATTCCATTGTCTGCAGCTCTAGAGCTTTTGTCTTTGAGCAGTACAAGAAAAGAGGGTGATTACATTATTCAGTGCAACAACCTAATACCCACAGCTGATGCAAATTTTAGCACCAATAACAGCTGCTTAAGAAGCAGACAGAGAGAGAATTAGTGACACCAGCAGGAAGATGGGCCCTGTCGATTAAATCCCCACCACCATCTTCTTATTCACCAGTTTATATCAGGGCTTAATTGCTCTGCCAGGTTCAGATTGTAAGTTATTCAGAAGTAAAATGAGTAAATAAATCATTGCCGCAATTAGCGTTTGCCTACTACCCCATTTTTGTACGCATCCTCACCGTACAGACACTCCCGGTGACTGCATCAGCCATCTATCATGTTGCGTTCAGTAAATATAAGCCCAGAGGGACTGTTAATACTGCAAACAAAAAAGGAAATCAGAATGAAGGATTCATTTAGGTGCAACCCAGCATGCAGCATCAGACTGCCTTTTCTCTGTTTATGTGTGAGCACGAGTGAGCATTTCAATACGTCAGCCAGCTGGATAAGGATCAGCGCGTCTTCGTTATTCCTGCTTCCATCGCACATCGGATGTCTCCTTGACATGAGGTGTAACACACATATACACTCCGAGCCAGCACTTTAACAAGTTTTCTGTGTTTGCTGCAGACTTCTATGTCGGGGGGGGGGGAACATAATTTTAGACATTTTGAAGAGGAGTCAAAGAGCCAGGCAGGACATTTAGGAAAGTTTTGTTTGAACTTTTAGACTCTGCTGTTATTAGAAAATTATATATCAGTCAATGTAAGATGTTCTTACGTAAATTTCAATTACACACACACACACACACACACACACGTTACAGAAAAAGTGGCAAGATACTTAAAAAAATCTACATAATTCTAGCCAAAGTAATTATTAGAATCCTATTCTGCTTTTTTTATTTTCTCTCATACAAAATCTAACTTTACTCTTTAAATTTACTGATTAAACAGCGGCCCTGCACTGAAATCTAATGTTCAATATCTCTTAAGCGGCTCGCTGCTTTAGAAGTTTGAGGTCATGCTGGATAAATGAATATTACTCCTGTGTCTGAAAGGCCACCTCGTGTGATTTCATTATTGTCTGTGAGTTATGGGAGGAAAATAAAATAAGTTAGGTTCCTGTCTTCCATTAGCCGTAGTCAACCTAAACACAAAGCTATTTGGTATAGTTGTAATGCCTGGATGCTCAGCTGAGAATTAGCTCCATGACATGCAGTTCTAAATGTTAAGAAGAATTTCATTTCGTTTTACACATAATCCTGAAAATGTTGAGTGATCTCTTTAAGCAGCTTTATTGTCTATGGGTCAGATAAAGCGCGATTGGCTGCTTTTCTCTAGACGTTATAATAAAAAAACCTTAAATCACCATTATTACGTCTTTTTTTAATATTTGAGCTCCAGCATAAGACGCTCGCCTCCACATCTAGTTTCACAAGAAAGAATCATTTATAAATGTCAAACAGAAAGAGACCATTTATTTTACAAAGCGCCTTTCATTCATTTCTCCCTGAGCGGCAAATAGGAGCCATCAGGCCCTTTGGGACTGGGAGACTGTTTGCTGTAGCTAGCAGCCGTACTCTGAAAGTCATTCATCAGAACCATTTCCCCTTCTCCCAAACTCTTCCCCAGCCCAGCTGTCATGATCCTGCCAAGATGAATTAGCTGTGTCATCCTGTGTTTCCTAGTGCAGGCAGGGATACTCTTATTGTCCCATGGGCTGTGAACATAAATCTGCTCCGTTCAGCCGCCGTGCTTATACAGTATGACTCCTGAATCTGTCCGCAGGTTCGTGCATTGATGCATCATAGTTAAGCAGAGAACACACGGTGGTTCTGTCACCCGCACAACATAAAGCCACTTTAACCAGAACACAGCGATGTGAAGCTACCAAAGTCTGATATCACCTTTTTTTCAGCTTTATTTGTTATACTTAGAAGGAATAAAAATCATAGATGATGCCAATAAATATCAACAAATGTATAAAGTTTTATTTTATATGCACTGATCTCCTATTAACATCATGATTTAGGGGGAAAAAAATCTACTTTACTTTGGTTGAAGATTTTTTTGTGTGTGTTTTAGTTCTATATGAAGTAATAGTATAGGTAGATTATTTGTAATTGTTTGTTTTTGTTTGGCTTGAAAAATGCTTCAGCAAAAGAAATAACTTGTAATATTATAACACATCAGTAAACTAAAGAATGGATTGCGTGTAAACTTTTTTGCATTCTTGTAAGTTAAATTTTACCTAGTAATTTTTATTCGAGATAAATGTAATATTTTGTAATGTTTCAGATTTGAATAAAACATGCAAAAAATTAGTGTTTGCTGTGATGTTGCTTCTTAATTAATCTTTTTTTTTTTATGCGAAAAAGAAATAATTAAATGTTTAGTGCTCCAGCAGATCAGACTCAAAAGACAGCCATCTGTCTCAACTGGTTACAAGCGAAACGACCAAAGAGAGCTAAAATATGTTATGTACATTTTTTGTTTTGTGTTTATTTTAATAGTCAAATATAATTTCATGACTCTAACAACGTTTTTGCGTTGCCTCCTGATCCATTTATCTTTTAATCGAGCTGCTTTTTCTCATTACAATCTTACAAATATTTTATAAAATAAACCAACGCTGCACTGAGATGGTATTGAATTCCATTTTATAGTATAGGATTTTAAGAAGTTATGTTAGTGTAGACGTGTCCTTTGTGACATACGTCCCCCTACAGTAGATTATGTACACAATTATCCTCCAAATTGTCTCAGTAAATCACTATCTGCTCTTCTGTCAGCCCCCCCTGCAGCCACCAGACCCTGACTGGTGCTACTCCCCAGGCCTCCAGTCTGTTTTTTTTTTCTTCTTCCTTTGCTCTGTGCTCAGCCTCCTCTCTTGCTTTATTTTTGCCCACTCCCTTGTGGACCCCTTGGCGCCGTACATTCCCTGTGGGAGACAGAACAGACAGCATGTGTGAGGAGACACTGAGAAAATACAGAGAACGGAGGGAAAGAAGGGATGGAGGAAAGAACAAAGGTGTGTGACAGGGGGGTCTGCTTTTAATGAAAAGTCACACGGTGGATAATGGAAAGATAAAGGAAAATATGTTCTGTTCATTCCCTTGCAAACAGAGAAGTGAGCTGAGAGTATTGAGAATGGAAGAGTGATGAGAGGTGCTGATAGAGCAAAGTAAACAGAAGATAGATGTTAGAGGAGAGGTTGAGAGGGGCGCTGGTGACAGTGTTCTCCATGCAGCACGTAGTTCTACATATCAAGGTTCAGACTGGTCACCTTCATCCCGTTTTGGACTAAGAATGACAGTTTGATTAAGTGCCAAGTGCCTCTACACTCAAGTGCTCTCACAAACAAACGTTGCTATCAGTGCTTTCAGTCAGGCACTCAATGGGGCTAAAGCTTTATTTACCCCTCATCCTCCACGGGTTTTATCTCACTGTATTAGTCATATTTATCCTCTCACACCCTTATTAGATGAATGACAAACCCATATTTTTATGTACTTGTATTCACGGTAGCTGGAGCGTCTGGGTCAGGGGACGCAGGGAGGTAACTGTCAGCTTCTTCCAAACAGCCTTGCTTTTATTAGCCGGGCAAGGACAGCCCTAAAAAGTAGCCCAGTCTTCAGGGAAATACATTCGATTCAATTCAATTATATATATATATGAGAAAGCTAGACTAGTGCATCCTAATTCTTTAACAATATTCTAATATGATATTAGTAAATTTGGAAAATGTAAAAGCTCACATTTACTCAGTATTTTTGCTTTTATTACTTAAGTACATTTTATGTCTGAAATTTACTTTTGATACTTAAGTACAAAAATTAACAGATACTTTAAGACTTTTACTCAAGTAATATTCTTAGAGGAGGCTAACTTTTACCAAAGAAATTGTATGGTAAGATACTTTATACCCTGCTTAAAACAAAGCATTACTTTTTAGCTAACAAAGATTTTTGTTCCAAAGTTTAAAAAAGTAAATAAATATAGATGCTGTGCACATGTAAATACTTGTAAAGAACAGTTCTGGTTTCCAAAAACATAAAAAAGCCAACATATTTATTTCTGCCTGTGTTGTAGGGTCTTTGGGGTGTTAATGTATTCAGAGAATATCAAGTCTTTTTTTGCATGTGTTGTGATGGGATACAGTACACACAGTTAGTGTGAAAATGTGTTAACCTGTTGTTTTTTTTCCACATTTCCAGCTCATCCTTGTTTTTGAAAATCAAAAACGTTTAAAAGTGTAGCGCAGGCAGAATTTTTAGACCGCAAAACTGAAACCCACTTGTTATGTACTGCTTTCCTTTTCTCTTCTGTGCAGAAGAAACTGCAGCCACATTAAACAGAAAAGCACTTAAAAGATAGAATTTGATTTGTCACTACTGTGCAGGACGATGCATTATGAAGAGGAAATGCATTATTTCAAGATGTAAAAATGGTTCTATGGTAATGAAAACAAGATTTCCTATTTCATTATAAGAAAATTAAATGGAAACGTAAATGCTATATTGTATTTCTGCCAACAGATTACAGTAAAAGTTGGAACAGTTCATTTTGACAGAGCACATATATTTCACATCTTATAATTAGAAAATTTGTAAAGAAAATTTAAAAAAGGAGTTTGTCTTTTTCAAAGCTGCGATATGCATTACAGAACTATATATTTAATGTAATAAAATGCTTGTGCATTGACTTGAATTCACTATTATCTCATAAAATAGTCCAGTAAATTTTATATAGGCCAACATTTGAGGGTTTTTTTTTCTTCATGCAGAATTGGTTTTAATGTGCTTATCTTATTGATGTCAGATGTGTTTTATTAGTAAAAAAATTGCAAAGAAGTTTATTTATTATTTTTTAATGCAGCTATAACCAGAAATAAATCCTTTAATCTACTAAATGTGGGCAACACATGGCTGTCCTTTATAAGAGGTGTGTCAACCCTGAGTATTGTTCACACTGAAACCCTGGAAGCATCATCCTCTTTGGTTTCCATAAATGACTGATAAGATATGACTTTATGCAGCGGTTTTTAAATATATCTGCTTGTCAAGGTCTTTTTATTCATCTTCTCTTGGCTTTTAAACGTTGACTGCTCCGCTGGTCCCACTGATTGAGCTTTTCTCTCATTTAGATGGACTGTCTGTGCAGAAATCCACCCTTAAACCCGTTATGTGCTGATCACTTTCATTCACATTAGCTCCCAGTGATCAGGCAGCTAATATTCTGTGATGTTTTATGGTCTGTGGTGGAAATTCATGCTTTGTTGCAATAGATACTGACACTTGTAGGGACAGCAAACGGTCGTGTAATTACACCCTGTTGTGTTTCATTGTAGAGCTGCTGACAGTTAAATTTATGCTGCACATGAGTGTTATAACAATTTGGATTAAGGTTTGTTCCTTGATAAATCACTTAACTGACTTAACAATAATGGATTCTCAAACTGAACTTTGTGTTTTACTTTAAATCAACAGCCTTGAGATGGCTGAAGACAATTGAAGACAAATATAAGCAGAAATCTTTGGAAATCATTCAATACAGCATTGAAAAATAAATCACAGTTTTATAGAAACTGTTTTTTTTTTTCATTTTCCTTTTGTTATCTAATCTGTGTAAAGAAATAAAACTAAACACTTCTTTTTTTTAAATCAAACAATAAATTATGATGTTCATTATTGTCACAGCTGCTTTGGTAATAATAAACTGAAGTTATGTGCCCAAAGTCCCCTAACAAATATCCATGCTTGCTATTATAAAAGGTTCATTAGTGAAACTCTTTACCCGTGGTTCTTTAGAGCAGCATTCATTTGTTATTCCGTTGTTGTTGTTGTTACACTTGTGGGATTGTGTTTTTCTGTCAGGCGAGTACATCATTATCCCTTCACCCAGACGGATTAGCGCGTTCCACCGAGCCTCTCCTCTGATATGTCTCACCACATGATGAGGGTGGTCGGTGGGGAAACGGTGCTGAACAAATGCTCTTAAATGCCACAAGTGTCAGGATCCATCTCCGGAGAGTTCTGATCCACCGCCCATCATGGATGTGCGTAACAATCTACCCAAAACCAAACCACTTAAATTACTTCTAATTGAGATACAGAAACCCGTTATTTGTTTTCCTTTTCACGTATATCTGACTGCGCTGAGTCGCACTCACCTTGATCTTTTTTTCTTTTCTTTTTTTCTTTTTTGTGTTTGACTTGAAGACATGCATGATGATTGTAACTGACTGAGAAGCCATCAAAGGCTGGTAGATGAGCAATAATTCACCGTGACACCTTCACTCATTGAAATGTGAGTAATAACCTCAGCGGAAGACTTTTTAATCCTCTGAGGAGGGGTCATTTTGATGGGCGCTGCAGCATATTGACAGCAACAGATTGCACTATAAACAAGCAGTCTGTTTCTTGGACAGAGCTATGGAGCATTTAGAGAAGTTAAATTCTTGTTGACTGTCTGCTTTTCCAGCACATAAATTCTAGGGCTGTGTATTGGCAAGGATTTGGTGATATGATACATATCCCAACACAGGGGTCACAGTGTGATATATCGCAATATATTGCAATACTATTCACTGTCTGGCCAAGAAAAAGGTCACCACCTGGATTTAACTAAGTGCTATGATGTGGGGTTGCTGCACAGTTGGTCAGGTCTAGTGAGGTCAGCTGACTACCTGAATATACTGAATGACCAGGTTATTTCATCAATGGGTTTTTTCTTCCCTGATAGCAAGGCCATATTCCAAGATGACAATGCCAGGATTCACCAGGCTGGAATTGTGAAAGAGTGGTTCAGGGAGCATGAGACATCCTTTTCACACATGGGTTGGCTCCACAGAGTCAATTGAGAATCTTTGGGATATGCTGGAGAACGCTTTGCGCAGCGGTCAGACTCTAATGCATGATCTTGGTGAAACATTAATGCAACACTGGATGGAAATATATCTTTTCAATGCCATTGAATGCGTAATGAAAGCTAAAGATGGTCCAACAAAATAGAAACAAAACAAAAAACAAAAGAGTCTAATTTCACATTTATTCTTACTCCATCCGTAAGGTCTTAAAATTGATACAGCGCTTTTGACAATTAATACAGTATCAGTAAATGAAGTTAAAAAAAATTCAGTGTATCTATATTTTCTTACACTCTTAAATATATGAATACAATAAATGTAAGATTTGGGTCTCTGTGCAAATATCTAAAGACCAACACATTGCCCATGCTTTTTTCTGATTGACTAACCTGTCAATTCATTCACACTTTTGTTATCAAATTTTAGGTCATTTTATTTAGTAGTTTATGAGATCATTTGGTAACAGACAGTTACCCAAAAATACAAACGTAGACAAAAACACGATTGTCCATTTTTTGCTCACAACCGGGTGATAATCAGTAACAGAAATCCCTTTATTCTTCCATCTTTCTCACACTCTTTCTCTCACCTCACAGTTTCCAATTGTGAAGAAATTATTTTGTGCTCAATGATCATGCTGAGCTACTGGTATTACTCTGACAAAATATTCCTGAGAATTTATTTCTATTTTAAATCTCGTTGCTGCATTTTTTCTCGCAAAAAGTGTTCATTACGATAAAGAAACTATAAAACAAAAAAAGTATTTTCAGGTAATTGGCTTGCTTGATTGCTGGATTGATTATGCAATAGCCATTAAATTTGTACCTCAGGGCAATTCTAACAGTAGTTTAGTGTCAAGTCTTGTTCTACTGGCTTATAGAGGTCAAATAAATTAATTGGGAATCAAATTGAGCTGAACTACAAATAATTGCTACTGAAAAAGCTGTAATGACACTAATGCGGTATTGACACAATAAAATAAAATGCTGCAAAGAATTAACATAAAAATTGCATTTATTTAAGATTGTAAGGCTTTGCAGGCAAAAGAAATGCACTTGACAGATATGACGTGCCTATATCTGAAAATAGAGCATCAAATAGATGAAGTAATTTAAAGGGTGTCCACTCCATCTGTCCATCACTGCTGTCAAAGAGCTGAAAGCCATTTGAAATTGAGATATTTCTGTTTCAGTATGCCGTTTTTAGACGGAGAATAATATGATGAGCATGATTATCTCAAATTATATGAATACCACTGCTACTGTCTTGGCTGAGATGGGAAACATTTATTTAACCCGTCAAATTTATTTTTCCGGGAACAAATATTTGGTTGTGTTTTTATTTTTTTATTTTTTTTTCTGAATGCCTGTCTCCTCTGGCTTTTCAGTCATTACCTTCATAGCAATTAACCCCATTTTAAGAAACAGTTTTTATGCTTTAGAACGTGGAGTGACAGGAAGTGGAATATTGATTTCCTAAGTGCTCCTTATTCATGCCATCTCTCTCTCTTGTCATTCGTAACATTTCCCTCTAAGCTCTTTTTTCCTTAGTCATGCAGTAAGCAACACACACTCACACACACACACCACACAGCCTTAAATGAGGAGCTGACAGTTCGAAAGAGTTCTGCATGGGAGCTTGTATTCTCGAAACTCGGTGTGGTGATGACTAACCAAGCATGAACCACTACTTGACCAACCCCCTCCCCACAACCCCCCCCCCCTCCCAAAATAGAGTGAGATTGCATCTTGCAGACACTTTGTTAGCAATGCATTTAGGTCTCTGTCAAAAGTCTGGAGAGGGTTCCCCTCTTCAGAGTCGATGTGAGGCTCTGCAGGGTCAAACAGATAAACAAACCAACAAACGTGAGTTTGGTTTATTAGAACCCTGGGTGATGCTTTATAGATGCATAACATGACTTTCATTAATTTTCCAGCAGCGGCTTGACCTTTTCTGCTTTGCTTCTGACATTACACGTTTGACTGAAACACATCAGTCAATTGTTGAATGTCAAATCTTACTTATTGTACATGTTAGTGTGGAAAACCGCAGTGGAGGCTTATAGGGGCTTTGCGATATGTGAAATATAGCTAACTGCTGGTGCAATAATGAAGTCTCTGCAGCTGTAATGGGAGTGTTTATATTTTGAGGAAGAATACAAAACTAGCAGGGATATGTGTGTTTGTGCCCATAGGTATTTATGTGTGTGATGGGGGTGAAAAGGAAGATAAATGGTTTGCAACCACTGAGCCATGAGATTTCATTCAGCAAATAGCACTAATGATATTCCAAAGAAGTAAGTGTGTGTGTGTGTGTGTGTGTGTGTGTGTGTGTGTGTGTGTGTGTGTGTGTGTGTGTGTGTGTGTGTGTTGTTTGGGGGGGGGGGGCATAGTGAAGACTAGGTTGGAAGAGCAGGTGCAAAGACAATTTGGAAGCCAGACGTAAAGAAAAGACAAACGTGTTCTGAAAAACAATTATGATTAAATCTGTCTGAATTTATTCAGATTTTCTGAGACTATGCTTGTAATTTAGATTAAATAATCCCCTGGACCCCTGTTGCTGCACATTAACGCACTAAATCCTTTTGACTAAACTTCACTCCTCCCCACCACCTCCACCTCCCGGACGCGCACAGGGAGCGCTGCGCAGCTGACAAAATACTCCCCCATCACCGCCTCAAGCTGCTGCTCGGTGCCTGGGAGAAGCGGGAAAAAAAAGGAGCTGCGTGCGCCTTTACGCTCTCATTCCTTCAAAGTCTCTGACAAGCAGCAGCAGCAGCCTTCTGCGCGCGCAAAAAGGCGACTTTTTTTGGACACGTCTGCTCTCTGACCAAAAGCGGCACCGATGTGGAGAGCGCGCACCGGCTTTCCCCCAAAATGTGCCCGTCCTCTGGATCGAAGCCGAGCCCGGGTTCTCTCGCTGAAGCCGGGAAACTCTTCCTGAAGCACACCACCTTGCACGGGTTGAGGCACATCTTTCTCAGCGGCTCCTACCCGCGCAGAGTCGCGTGGCTGCTCGCCCTCCTGGCGGCGGTGGCTCTGCTGTTCACCTGGTCCTCGAACAGAGTGCGCTACCTGCTCTCGTCGCCGGTCTACACCAAGGCGCACATGGTGTACGCCAAGCGGCTCGTCTTCCCCGCGGTCACCATCTGCAACCAGAACCTCCTGCTGCCGCGGCGCATGAAGAAGACGGACATATTCAGCGCGGGGAGGTGGCTGGAGCTGTTGGGGATGGACTGGGAAGTGTCCCCCGCTGCTAAGGAAGCGCTCATCACCCTGCGGGGTGAAGGAGGAGGAGGAGGAGGCGGCGGGAGCGCAGGGACAGAGCCGCCCTGGTCCTCGCTGTCTCGAATTTTGGACTTTAAACACTTTCTCCCTCCTCCTCGGGAGTCCCAGCCGTCCATGAGGCAGCTACTGGACCGGCTGGGTCACCAGCTGGAGGAGATGTTGTTGTATTGTCGGTATCAGGGAGAACAGTGCGGACCGCGCAATTTCAGCACCGTGAGTTTCTCCTCAAACTTCCCCTTTTCCTCTGCTTTAATGTCCTCACTTCTCAGCTTGTCTGATCGGGTCGAGTTTGTTGTAATTACCTGCCAGAATCTGAGGTGGCACAACTATATATATATATATCTATCATCTGCCTCATTAGTTTGACTTGAACATGCAATCACCCGGAGTGTACATGACGCGCATCCCTCTGCCCTGTTGCTTAATGCGCCTCAGTGGTTCAATTAATTCTTGTAAACTATCTTCATTTAGCTTCACACCTCTGCATGCCTCAGTTTAATGTTTGAAATTAAAATACCTATGTGCATGTTTTTTTAATGACTTAAATAAAAGTGAGCTCTCTCGGTTCAGTATATATCTAACATATTATTAGTTAGGTTATTCTATTATTGACTTTAGGAAATCCACATTAGAAATGAAAAGTGGCATTATTTCTTTGGAGGTGATTGCAGAACCCAGCAGTCCTTCTGTGCTACAATCTAGTTTAAATGGTTCCTTCTCAGCCATCCATCATTACAGGATCAATCTGTGTACAATTCCCTGCTCACAAGAGACCCCTAATGAAGACTTTTGATTCATTTAGCAATAGGTAGCAATATTCGGTGACAGTGTGATAGAGTGCAGTTGTAGTAAGAGTGAGGCCTCATTGATTGCACTTCATTATTGCAAGAACAACGTGAAAGCCAGTGTTCCCTATTCTCCCACCCCATTACCCAAACAAGCAGGCTTTTCTTTTTCCTTTTTTAATTTTAATTCCCACTGTTTGAAACTCAACTTGATGTTGTGGAAATCTGTTTCTTTTTTTCTTCTTTTTTTCTGTCACTTGCAGCAATCATGTCTTATTTTGCGCCTTAGGAACATTTCTAATTTGAAACTGCTCTCCATAGTGACAGCCTTCAGTCTTTGTATCATTCAAAGACGAACCGAAAAGCTGTTTTTTTTTTCTTCTTTCCTTCTGAATTTCAAAGCAACCACATTTTAGAGGCACGAAGCGAGCTATCACAATCAAGCACATTTCTCTTTGACAAAATGGTTTGATTTGAGCGAAGAATTTTATGGAGGGGGGGGGGGGGGTGACCAACAAGTCAGAGCAACCTGTTTTATAGATAACTCCAAACTCTGCAGCGTTGGGGATGTGTGCTGCTGCATAGATAATCAATGATTCCCTCCATGACTTCAAGGCAGGCAGGACAAGCTGTCGGCATGAGTCAGACCAGTGGAATCAGTCACACTTGAGAGGTGAGGTGTGGAGGACGATGGTGAGCCTGTCCACATACAATAAGTTTTAAGATCTATTGGCATTTTTGTGCATGCCCGCCACCCCCTCCCTCCATGTTGCTAGGCCTGTTTAGAAGCACCATAAAAATGGTCCACTGGCTTCATCAATACATCCATTCCTACATTCTGTAGCCTAACGACGATGCCTGACACTCACTTCACTTTTGGTTTGCAGACGCCGCTTTTTGGTAAAAGAAATCAATCTAAGAACATCCTGTCATACGGCTTCCTGTGTAACCCACAGATTGATGGCTCTCTGTCATTTGAAATCTTGGCTTCTCAGAGCAGGTTTGGGAAATTTGTCAGTTACATGTCGAGACAAAAATCCACCCTAAAACTTTGCACAGCTTTTAGGAACTCGATGTTTTGTTTCTCGTTTTGACAAACCAGCTGCAAAGTCATGAAGCCCGGTGAGAGGAAAATCACTAACAGAATCTGCACAACATGTGTCTCATATCGCTCGTGTCCTTAAATTAAACATTTGTCACTATAAAATGTGTTGCCAACTAAGTGTTTACCTACAGAAGCAGCCAAATATGGAGCAAGATGAAAGTGTTAAGTTGCAGTTGACATTGTTAATGTGTTGGTAGTTTACAGGCAACACTGAAACAAATTATATTAATGAAGCTGTTAGCAAGCTGTGGAATATTTGTTACCAAACTGTCACTTTACACATCCAGCAAACACAGACACATTAGTATTCATCTGGACTCGTGTCTTCAATCAATCCGTCAGTGAGCACTTGCATGATGTTTGTGGGGGGGGG
>JARVGW010000682.1:15713638-15736841 GCA_031762495.1 Anablepsoides rubrolineatus
CCGTCAGTGTGCACTTGCATGTTTTTTTTCCCCCCCCCCCCCCCCCCTTTATATTTTTTTGCTTTGATCTTCCCTGTTTATCAGCCAGTTTCCACCTTTTTGAGGCGCTACTTTGGTGCTCATCTCATATTGTGCAGTCATTGTTTTAGAGGTATTTTTGCTGGAAACAGATGTCTGCTGTGTCTGGAAAGGATGCTGATGTGAGCAATGGCAGCGCACCAAAACTGTTAAGTTTTATGCAGTTAAACAAATGTGGCCAGTTTGTCACTGGGAATGGCACTTTTTATATTACACCCTGCACTATTTACAACATCAATAATATGTGAGCAGCAGTTGGTATTTAAAAGTGGATTATTGCTAGAATTTATTTTGACTAATGTCTGCAGGTTTGTTTTTTTTTTGGTCTTTGAAAACACTCTAAACCCGAAATCCACCAATCAGTTTTATTAGCTTGTACAGGTGCATCACTGACTTAGTTGTTACCTATAACAACATGTCCTGATTTGGGGCTTTTTGTAATGTTTACTTCAACCTGCTGATTAAAATCCTCCAAAATACTGCATCTGTAACATTTGGATGGAATAAGAACCGTTAAAGGTTTCATCTTTTTGCCTTCATCAGGATCATTATAAAACATCCAACTGTTCAATTTTTCCATCACTACAAGTGTTGCAAGAGTTTTTACATACTTGGCTTTTTAATCTCTTGTTTGTTTTATAGTGTTTGTTGTGTTTGATTCATTGATGTCACTGTGAGAACTCTCATCTCCATGATGTAGGACCATCACAAAGCACTGAATGTAGGCAAATTTCAAACGCAGTTATCATTCAATGATTGAATGGTTTATGAAGGCAAGTTTAAACGTTTCTATGGTCTGGATCAGCCTGGTCCTCGAGGGCCACTATCCTGCATAAGATGTGTCACTGCTTTGACACACCTGATTTGATTAAATGAGTGTTTAACAGGCTTCTGCAGACCTTGGAGATGAGCTGAAGAGCAGTGAAACAACTTAAACATGCAAGCTTGTGGCACTTGAGGACCAGCATTGAAACCCACTTGTCTAAATCCACACCAAAGTGCAAATCCAGTTCATGTCCTTTCTGAGGCTCACTCTTTAATACGTTTGTTTTTCTTGTTTAAAATTATGTTTTTTTTTCCATCTATCGTTCATCAACAACTTCATTACCAATTTGATTCCAGTTCTTTCTGTCTGCACATTTAAATCCCAGCTTTTTTTCCTGCTAATATCTTTCTGAAATAAAGATAAAAAGAAAACATTAGGGTCCATTTTTGGGCTCTTTGAGCTTTGGTACAGCTTGGTCCTTGTGAGTTGGATCTGTTGCCAGGAAGCCTGTTATTACTGAATAAATTCACAAACCCCAGCAGTTACAGGAAGCCTTTATCATATTCGATTGCTTGAAAATGATTTTTTTTTTCATTTTACTGATGAGGACCGTCATCAGTGAGTTAAACTTTGGATGGACTGTTTTTGAGATATTTAAAAATGATTCTTGCACAGTTTTTGATGATGGTAGTTTTTATTTTAACCTTTATTTAACCAGACAAAACCCATTGAGATCACATCTCTGTTTTTCAAGAGAAGCCCAAGCCTGAGGCAGACTAACATGCATGGTTTTAGACTGTGGGAGGAAATCACCTGGAGGAAACTCACACACACATAAGGAGAACATGCAAACTCCACACAGACAGACCCTAGGTCCAAATGGGGGTCTGAACCCAGGACCTTCTTGCTGTGAGGCATCGGAGATGAATCATTCCTGATTTAACATATGAGTCAAGATTTAACAGTGTGGCATGTTTTATGGTTTACAGCAATTGTTTTTTCTTAAGTAATCACAGATTATTGGATTTGAATTAGAATATCAGCAAACAGTATTTCAATCTGAGCAGAACTTTTTTTTTCCTGTCAAATTTATTTTTAGTCGCTAACTTAGTTTATCTTACATTCGAGCTCTGCGCTGATCTCAAAATCAACTGAGAGGCGGAAAAGTGATTCCCTGGCTACTTTTAGGGAACAGCTTGTTCATCTTTGTCACATTGTCATGTGAAGAATAGCCACGGGCCATTTCAACAGTCTAAGCCTGTCTGTCTGTGAATTATTAATTGAAAAGAAAGACAGTGACATTTTTTACACTCTGCAAGAACAAGAGAGGGCGAGTTCTCACACAAAGTTTTTTTTTTCTTTTTCTTGTACGCAGTGTTTATTTAAATATTTCTTTCCTGCAATAAAAAGTTAATGAGATACAGCAGGGATATTTTTTCATTTTAAATGTAGTAGAAAGGGCTTAGAGTTACATGACTGTTTTTTTCATGATTATGGTGCAAAGACATTCAGGAATAATTATGAATCACAACTATGAATCACTGAAGATTATTTACCATAGTTGTTGTTGTTGTTTTTTAACAAGCTTTAGTTTCCTCGTGTGGAAACTGTTGCAACTCACCTGAACAGCAAACACCAAAATGCTAAATTGTTTGGAAAAAGTCACAGGTCGCGCTCACCGCCGACGAGCTTGAATAAGACAGACAGGCTGTTTGGCAGCTTAAAGGAAAAGCAAACCTCAGTCGAACAACACAATGAAGATCCTGACTCCCCAAGGTCAACACCGGCACCCACTGTTGCTGCTCTTCACTTGATGCAGCCGGCACAATCTCCTGGTTACCACAGCAACTCCGACTGCAGGGCCGCCTGTAGTCAATCACCATATTACAAACACATGCACGCAGATGGCGAGCAGGGGGCCTGTGCACATGCGGACGAATACAGTACCCCCTTTTTTTTTGTTTTGTGCAAACATAATCATTCATAATTTTGTTGCAACATGTTCACGGGCACACACAATGAAAAACCGACGCCGTCACACGGTTGTAGCGGTCTTATCGCTGTTTTCTTGATGTGCATCTACCAAATGCTTGAACAGCAAAGCCTCTTGTTTCATTCAAAATTGTCTTCAGCCAAAAAAATGCAGCTTTTGTGAGTTTTATTAAAATCCTGGAAAGAGGTTGGCCTAACAAATAGGTAGGATTTAGGGAATGGGTGTTGTGCATATAAAGGGCTTCAAGTGCAAGTAAATGTTTTTGTTCTCTGCAGATTTTTATCTTTTTTTTTGTTGTAGTTAGATATTTATAGGGCAAATAGAGGTGGTTCTTTGATAATATAAGGTTTTTCTTCTTTTCTATATATTCCAAAGAGAGAAGAAAAATAAAGTGATCTGATTATGAGCCGGCGAGCTCCAAGACAGAAGATGGATTTCAGGGGAATTTTATTGATATTTGTATTCTGCACATAAGCCAGAGTTGCAGGCTCTATTTTTTTTGACTCCGTTTTACCACTTATACATTTGAAAGGTCACATCTCATTTTGTGTTGGGCTATAAGAAGCCTTCTTATTACATTCCACTGCTTATTTTATTTATTTTTGTCTTAAAAGCTCAATCAATTCCACGCACTTAACTGAACAGGATTCACATTATTGAAACTTTTTTTTCTTTCTGAGCTGTAGCTGTAATTTTTGTTCGTTTTGTTTGTGCATTTGAGTCATGAAGCGCTAATGCCTGACTCATAAGTCAACTATGTAATGAACGCCTTCTTGTTCTCCGCTAAGGTCCTCACAATACATCCAAGAGAGAAGCAGCTCCAGCATTTCTAAATATAATAAAAAAAAATTGTTGAATTATTTTTAATTATTGTATTTATCCTTCTGTATCTAAATGGTATTCCTCATCTTCACTGCATGGTCTAAATATAGATTGATAAAGAGAAAAAAAAAGTCTAATGGCTTATTTGATTCATTAATTCCTTGCTTTTGTTGTTTCTTTTCACCAAACCACCCCTGCTTCCTGTTATTGTCCCAACATGAATGTCACAATGTTGAAGGTTAATGCTAAGTTAATTGAAAGCTAGCATGCTTTGAAACAGCACTCCAAATCACATGACTTGAGAACAATAAGGGTGATACTTTCTTTTGGATCCCATCTCTGCTATTTTGATTCCCTGCCGTTTAAATCAATTAATCATCCATTAGCTTCCTGGCAGTCGTGTTTGTCTCCCAACCAGCCACAGCTGATGCTACAGGGGCCAGCAAGCAGTTTGTGTTGTCGACGTCTGAATCATCAGACTGCGTCACGTTCAGCAGATTTATCTGCCTGTCACTGTGTTCATTTCGACTATGAATATGTTTGATTTGAAACTTTCTTCTTTTTAACCTTTCTTCCTTTTACAACTTATTGTTTGCTATATTTTAGGAAAAGTGGCATTTAAGGATTTTTTTGTTGTGGAAAAATAGGATTTACTGACAGATCTTCTGAAATCTCCTCATTAGGATGCAATAGAATTGTCCATCTCTGTTCACAGTTTGCTGTTATGTCATGCTGCTGTCAGACAACCTTCTGGTTGTGAAGAGCCTGATGGCCTTACTGATAAGCTGTGTTCAAACAAACACTTTGAAAAGCTTAGGTTAGACCGATTCTGCTGCTTGAAATTGTTTCAACGCTGGGATTTTATGCTTAATTTGTTTTTGGAATAAATTGCTTAAAATCAACAAGGCTGGTTTTATGCGTTTCCCTTATTTATATGATGACAATTTTATCTTATTTTAAATATAGGAAAACAAAATATTCTATTTATTTCTGCATTTGACATTTGGGAAGGCAGATAAAATGACTGTTGGACTTTTTTCACTTAAAAAATGTCCAAAAAAGGTTACCAACATTATTAAAATTTATTGTTTCTTAATTAAAACTAAATTAAAATGTCTATAATGCAAAAATAACTCTGTTGACTTTTGTTTTTAACTGATGCCAGCCTTCATTGTTGTTTTGTGTCAAGTTATTCTACTTTTGGAGGGGAAAAAAAGGTGTTTACATTGCATAAATCAGACCAGGCTGCATCTGAGGGCAGCGCGGGTTCAGTTTGTCAACAGGATTTCAGCACCAGCACCTCAGGGGTTTGTGATTGGCAGCACAACTTGAGACAGTTGGAGCAGCTGCTTCTAAAACAATCCCATTTTTAAGATTTAAACTCCCTCAGCTGTAAACTCACATTCTGTTCCAGGGTCAGAAATGGGAGTTGCACTCAGCATCCGAGACTATAGCCCATCACTGAGTTCCCTTTTCTCTGTTTGTTTCAGATATTCACTCGCTATGGGAAATGCTACACTTTTAATTCGGGCCAAGATGGACAACCTCTGCGAGTGACGACAAAGGGAGGGATGGGCAACGGCCTGGAGCTGATGTTGGATATCCAGCAGGATGAATACTTGCCCGTATGGGGAGAAACTGGTGAGTTCACGTCACATAAAAAGCCCTCCACTTTTAAACATCTGAGCTGAAAGCAAGATTTGCACTCCTGTTTACTCTTTAGAGAGGGTTCGAGTTGAAAAGAGTTGTTCCGATTTTGATAAATAAGTTGCCAAAGCAGACAGCTATATTAGCGAGAGAAAAAGCTATCCCAGGGATTCTCCTCTAATCCATGAGACAGGGACTTGATCAGACTAGACTGCACCCACTGGCAGCTCTTTTGATGTAATTGTCAGGCCTCAAACCCAATTATCACAGCCAACGAGTGCATGCTTTGGACCAAATATATCTGAGATTCGTTTTATTTGAAGAGATTATATTCAGTTTAGCACTGGCTTGAAAGGTGGCAGGGCAAAATGCATGTTTTAGGAGATGCTGGCCTTTAATTCAAAATGTAACCTCTGCAAGATGTTATTGATTAATCTGTCTTAAAGACAGAAATATATAAATAATATAATAATAAAAAAAACTCTGGTTTTAATAAAATTGTATTACTTGTCCAGTTAGGCCTCAAAACTGCATGAACAAAGAAAAAAGGCACAAAAGTTTGTAGAAAAAAAAAGAATCAATGGCAGCTAAAAGCACTTCAGGGTCAAACCCCCTCATCTGCAGAGTTTCCCCGTCCTGCTTCAGGCAGATCCTGAATTTTGGATTTTTAATGCAGCTGTGTATGCCTCTGTGTGTTCTTATCAATATTTTATAGGCACTGAGAAATTAATGTCACAAAAAGACTGCACTCTCGGTCATTATTAAACTAAAGGCACAATGCAGGGAGCCGTCATCTGTACTACAATATTTAAATACAAGCCACAGCTACTCCACGCCTCTATGATTTAATTACTTCATTATTAAACACTCCTTATATAAGGTCATTAAATCACTGAGGGCTTTTACAAGAGGAGTGGTAAAAGTTGAGGGTGCAGCAAATACATTTATCTATTTACACATACAAAATTATTCAATTTTAGCTTAAAAATTGTGATAATATTTTTAGAAATTACATTTTTCAGATTATTTTTAAAGTTTGACTTTGATGTTTTGTATGTAAATGTTAAAAATTGGCATTTGATTGTTCCTGTATAAATAGGATTTATCACCTGTTTGTCAAGTCTGGCTTGTTGCCCTGAACTACTGTTGTGCCAGTTTAATTGCCTCGGGCTTCTTCTTTTACCAGCAAGTAAATTCGTGGTGTTGAACTCCGCGCGGTGATGAATCATAAACCTCATTTCCTCCATCATGTTGTGCATCCACATTTATAAATACAAACACCCCCAGAATGCTAAATGTGGTCATTCACTGTAACGACGGGTGTGGAAGCTGCCAACGAGGGTCTGCTGCACGACTCGGAGGCAGAATCAAGGTCAGCAAGCAGGCTTTACTCACAAAGGTTCAGTACACAGCGAGACTTTCAGTGCGTCAGGCAAACCGAATCCGACAAGGAGAAGACCAGGATGCCCGGCGCTGAGTGCAAACGTAAACTGGCACGGTGGAAATATTAAGGGAACACATGCAAAAGGATTTGAAACACACTGCAAACATTTCTGCTAATGACTGCAGGAAAACACTGTAAAAATCCATTATTACCTTTTAAAGGGGAAGCTCTAAAAGTGCATTTTTTTTCTGTTTACTTGCAAGACATTTCTGTTACAAATTAGGCTGTTTTTTAAGGAGACACGTCATGCTATTAAATCCTTATTTTTTTCTCACATTTAAAGGGGACATATGCAAAATCCACTTTTATAGCTATTAAATGCTTTTTGTTGTAGATTTGGAGTTTGTAGGAATGCAGAAAAGTTGAATTTGGTCTTTCCTGGTGCTGCAAAGATATCATTATATTCTGTATGGTTCATATTTTTCAGCCCATTCAGTTTTCTCTATTTTCTATGGCGTTTTCTGAATCTGCGACGAAATTACTATGTAAAGTCTGGATTTACTGGCTACAATTTCCTCATTTTAATTCTCCTCTTGTTTTGGGTCAGAGTTTGGCTCCAATATGGAAGGTTGGATGAACAAGTTTTCTGTTTTTGTCATCTTTCAGTTTTATTGTAAATAAAGCATTTCTGCATCGCTAGAAAACGTAACCCCCTCTCTCAAACCGGAGTGGACCGCTGGTCTGGAAGCCGAAGGGGGGCGGAGCTTAAAACATCTTAAAGGAACTGTATCAAATCAAGCTGCTTTGAGAGACACACCAGAAAAGAGGTGAAAGAGGGGTTGTGTCTCAGATCAACTTGTTTTGAGGCTGTCTCTTTAAATGCAAATGATGTGCTCCACCCCCAACCCCCCCTCCAACTTCCAGAGCGGTCCATTCTAGTTTGATAGAGCGGTTTATGACTATTTAGCAGTGCAGAAAGTTTCTGTTTACAAATTACTTAGAAGAGGAGAATGAAGATGATTAAATTGTAGTTGGTAAGTCCAGACCTTATTTGGCAGTTCTGCTGCAAATACTGTGATGTTATATTTCAGAAAAAGTCATAAAAAATAGAGCATGTGTTACAGACAGAATATAAAGATATATTTGCAGCACCAGGAGAGACTAAATTCAACTTTTCTGCACTCCTAGAGACTCCAAGTACACAACAAAATGTATTTAATGGCTAAAAGATTTTGCATATGTCCCCTTTAACCCAGCAGTTTTGATACCTTCAACTGTTTTTGATATTTATTTGTATGTTACTATAAATTTGAAGTAGTTTAAAATAAGACAAGGTTCACAGAGACTGCATACAGAAATCAAGAGAAGACAAAGGATGTAATAAACTTGTTGACGGAAGTGTTTCTTTACGACAAAATAAAGTGGTGGTGAACTTGCGTCAGTGGTTTTATGAGGAACTATGTAGGAACTTGAAAGCTGCCAAGAAACGTTTCAGGCTCCAGAAGCGGATCTCTCAGCAGGATCAGCCACTTGTTTAAAAAATATCCTCCTCAAGGGAATAAAAAAAATGTCTCAGAATAACCCTCCAGAGCCATGACCCAAATCTCACAGAGCACCTTTGGGATTTTATGGAGAAAATGTCAGCTTTGAATGTTTTGCTGTCTATAATGTGGAGTCAATTTTCTACACTGCCACTCCAAATGCATTTCAGTGTTGGAAGAAATGTGAAGAAAATAGAAATATGAAATATATATTTTATCCTTATTATGTCTTTCATAATTCATTTTCATAATTTAATTTTTAAAAAATTGGCCTGGACAAAATTCTGTTTATTTATTCTGTGAAATTCAGATGTTTTTAAACACATCTAAATACTCTTTAGAGCTACTGTTCAAACCATCTTTGGTGTCAAAAGAAATTAAAACTGAATTTAAACTGAAACACACTTTTGGACTTTGTGCGTTTCTATATGGGATGAATACTGTTTAACATATGATCAAGTTGAACTAAATAGGACTTATCGTAGTTACTTTTTAATTTAGAACTTTATTCACAAACTAGCCCTAAGTATTTCTTTGTCTGTTCAGAAGGTAAAATAATTAAGTTTGAATCTCCAGTGAGCTCTGATTTAAAGTAAAAGAATCCAAGTTTAGATTGTAAAACCTCAACAAAATACTCATCCAGATATCAGCAACATGAGATTGAGAAGATCAGAACATGGCCGGCCCGGACGTCCACAGAAAACAAGAGTGGCAGATCCACTATGAGGAGAAGATGTTTCACAGTCTGGACTTGATTGCTGCTGTGAACTCTCAACATGAGGTCACAAAACAAAAATCTTCCTTTACAGGTGAAGCAGGTCATTCTTTTGTCATTCAGTTCAGCTCATGCCTTGAAAACTACACAAATCTACCAGATAGCAACAAGATGAAAGCAGCGAAACTAAAAAAAAAAAACACTCTGAGCTCAGCAGCATAAAAAACCCTAAAAGATAAAGGGTGATCCCAGACTCGTTTGATGGTAAAGAAAACCCTCTTCACAATTCCAGCCATGAAAAGAATAGTCTGCAAAAAGTTGGAATATTATTATCTAAGTTTGTTTTAAAAGAGAAGATTTCACAGGTTCTAAACCAACAGTACATATTGAAAATAGAAAAGAAAATCAAACATGTTCTTGAACAGCACATTTTTAGACATTAAACTAAGATCAGCATTCATCAAAGAGGCAGAAAACATTAATATTTATAATTAGCATGATTTTATTGTGATGTTTGTGATGTGGACCCCAGGAAGAATTGTCTTTACTACATGAGAGACTAATGAGGATCCTTAAATAAAATAAAAAACTAAACTTAAATTAAATTAAATAGGGCAAATATTTGTAACAACTGAAGCATAAGCGATGTGTGCAGCTTGTAATGTGGTTTCATAAATCGTAATTGCATGTTTCATGCGTGACTTCCATTGCACTGGTTCACTCATATCTTCAGGTACGGCGACGGACAGATGGAGCCTGATGAATCCTGATGAATCCTGACATGTACAGGCTCAGATTCTGACAGAACAGGAACGCGCTTCACACAGACACTATGTAGCCTAAAACATATTGGTGCAAGCAGGTCAGGAGTTTTCAAGGTAAAGTTGACATAATCTGGGCAAATCTAAATGCTTAAAGGCTAGTAAAGAAACTGATACAGCATCAATATAGTCCTGATGAAGCATAATGGAAAAAGACATTTAAAATGTTTTTAAGTGCCATTAAATTAGTTTAAAAAGGAATTAAATAAAGACAGATACAACTTAAATTAGTTTATTTTAGCTTCAGAGGATTAAATAAACCCAAAAATGTAAAATTGTTGTGGGTTGTAGCATTCATTTCAGACTCGTATCCCTTGAGGTTGCACTTTTATTAACTATCTGTGATATTACTGCCTTTTCAAATGAGACATTCTCTGTTGAAACCTAGGACTCTTTTCTCATTAAAAGTGAAATAAATGATTTTTATAAAAACGATGGGTGGCCATGACTTAAAGATGGCCTATAGTTTTATAAACGGGGAGGTTGGGGCACTTCCTATTAAATGTGCAGCCCTACGCCTCAGGCATTTGTTTTGGCAGCATCACAAAATGGCTTGATATTCAGTCTCACTAGAGCAATATGTTAGAGTTAAAATCTGTCACATTTCGTTGAGGCTTTCTTGCTGAATTCCAGCCACATCTCCACGCTCCCTAATTGAAAATAGTGAGAAAGCCTTGCACTTAGATGATGATACCAAGTGACAAGCGAGGAGAAAAAAGGCGTCGGGAAACAGACATCCTACTTTATCACCAAGCCGGCTCTCTTAGGAGCTAAATCTCTTGAATCCAACCTGCCATCACAGCAATAAGCATTTTTAGGTCACTGCACTTGTGATAGAAATATGTTTGCAGAAGTGTATGTTTGAGTTTGCATTTGATTGAGGGGTTTCCCCCCCAACTCAGAATTAAACAGGCCCATCTGCTTGATTTAAAATCCATACATCAGAGAGCTGTAGGGAAGAAACCTCTCAACTGTATTGATTTTCTTTTATCCTCATCATCATTTATTTATTAATTTATACTTTCCTTATGACGTCCCCTCACAGTAAAAAGGCTCCCGTGGAGTAAATATTGTCATCAACTAATCTATAATTTATCCTTTCACTCCTCCTTCTAGATAGTATCAACTCCCAAAAGACCACAAAGAGTTTGTCATTCATGAAAAGTCATGGTGTATAATATCATTTGGATTTTGATGAATAAGCAATCAGAGCTCAAAACTGGTTTTCTCCAACTGAAATAGGATTTTCTGTCCCTTTTGGTTTCCAGTTTGTTTTTCCTCTCCCAAGCTCAAACATATTCCGACTCTGCAAAGCTTTAGCTCCATCTGGTCCATAGCGACAGCTTATGGTGAGATGGTGTAAGGCCAATGTGTGCATACAAATCATCATCCCAGTTGTAACCGTCCTAACCTTTTACTGTCAACAGATGAGACATCATTTGAAGCAGGGATCAAAGTTCAGATCCACACCCAGGACGAGCCGCCCTTCATAGACCAGCTGGGCTTCGGAGTGGCACCGGGGTTTCAGACCTTCGTCTCCTGTCAGGAACAACGGGTATGTCCTGGAAGAGACAACAAAATACTAAAGACGTATTCAAATAATTGCATATTTTGCATGTGAAAGCACAGAGTAAAGCTGGGATTTCAGTTCAATTATGAAGATTTTAACAAAGCTTTGTTTGCAAAAGAAATCCTCATTTAGTCTGCCCAAAGAATGAAAACAAATGACAATGACTCAAGATTACAAATCGTTTGGAATTTTGCATGTTATAACCATATTTATGCATATTTCTCATCTGTGAATGCCGATGAATAATTACCTCAATTGCAGGCTTCCCTTCTGTGTTTTGCATCACATTCTCACAACATTGTTACAACTGCAAAGAGATTTTGTTTGCTTTTATAGCTGAGAATTTTTAATCACGAAACCAGTATCACCTCTGATGTACTTTCACCTTTGGTGGTTCAAGTGTGTTTTAGCAACAACTAATTTACTGTGTTATTTATCAAAAAATGTAATTCGAGGAAAGCATTTATGCAAACAAGTCTGTAAAGCAGGTAAAACTAATCTACTAAAACGATTAGACCCTATACCAGAGCATTAAACTGCTCTGTGTTAATGATTTTACTGTCAAAAAAATAAGAATGTCAGTGAGATCAGGTATTTTAATAAGGTGTTTTCAATTTTTAATGCTTCTTGTAAATCAGAGTACATAAAATGAAGTGTTATGAAATTATAACACCATGAGATGAACAAGGGACATAAAGAAATTCAACATGTTATTGCTCATTGGGTTGAGAAAAAAAATCACAATCAGTAGCAAACATTGTTTCTCTCAGTCACTTAGATTTTATGAGATTATTTAAAGGGGGGAAAGGTATTGTGCAGAATCACTGTTTTTGAGGTGTAATTCATGTTGTCATTCCCTCATCAAAAACATACTCAGTGTTGCTTTGACTCATTCATGCATGTTTGAGAAATCCTTGAATCTCCTTTTGTAGCCATGTGGAGCTGCCTAAACGCTTGCTGGTACAAAGCACCACCTATTTGTATAAAGCTCCTCCCTGGAGCTCAGTCTGCAGCTACGCTCCCGCCCCACAGAGCACTCGCTTCCCCTAAGTGTTGTTTGAAAACGTGATGAAGTGGGAGTGTCTGAAACAGTAGGAGGTTCTTAAAGATACAGGCACCATTATCCAAGGTGTTTAGCTAGGCTATAATGCAAAGTCAAATTTATTTTTGAGTTGAACTATGTGCCTGGAAAATACATAATACCCCCTTTAGGAGGGTTGTTACTCCAATCCTTACTGAGAAACAAAAGCAAACATATGGAGGAAACAAAAAGTCATTCAAAGGTATTATGATTATGTCAGAGTTTCTTTTTTTGTGAATGATCTGACCTAAGTAACATATTATGCTGAGGAAATTAAAACGGCTCTTCACCATAAAAGCTCCATAAGGGTTCACAAACCTTCAAACACCATTACGCTTCAGCCTTGAGCAAAGATGATTAGAGTGATACTGAAGCCTCAAATACTCAGTTCTTTTTCTAACGCCAAAACCATCAAATGTTCAGTCCCAACTGATACTGCCTCAAAGTCACAGCACTCACAGCCATTTATCTTTTCCTCTGCAACACAGAGAGCTCGACGCAACTCGTCTCACATATGCTGTAATAGTTCTCAAAACTAGTAAACAGCTCAGATGTGTAAAATTAAACTTCCCCTGGGAGTATTTATGAGATTACTTATTTTTTTGGCTTCAAAGAGGTAAATTCATGAATCCTGTAATAACTCTGTATGCAACCGCTCGTTGAGATGATGTATACCAGCACATATTGTCAAAATGCATCTTTCTTTTGTGTGTTTTAAGGATATAATAGGGATGTGGGGGGTATCTTTAAAGTTCACACATTAATTCATACCCCAAATGACTCTGTGAGGGTTGATTAGGCCAACAACAACATTCACACTCTTGGGTTGAGTTGCACTCTGTTGAGTCTTTGTTTTGCCTCTCGGGCACACTTTATTCACTTTTTTAATAAACACATTTCAAGTGTTGGAATACAGGCAAAATGTTATAACCAAAATACGCAACAATTTACACATATTTTTAACAATTCTCTCAATTCTCTC
This sequence comes from Anablepsoides rubrolineatus, assembly GCA_031762495.1. Taxonomy (NCBI): domain Eukaryota; kingdom Metazoa; phylum Chordata; class Actinopteri; order Cyprinodontiformes; family Rivulidae; genus Anablepsoides; species Anablepsoides rubrolineatus. The sequence continues at coordinate 15,727,039 of JARVGW010000682.1, forward strand.
TGGCCTAAAGAGGGCCTAAAGATGTCCAATATATTTTCTCCATTTGTTAAAAAAAAGCAGTGCAACTAGAGGGGGTGCTTTCTCTTTGCATTTTCTGTGTTTGTTTATTTATTCATACATGTCAATGCTTTTAACATTTATATATTTTTTTATTTTTGTATTTTTATTGTCTGTACTTAAACATATATATTGGTTTTCATCTCATTAGAATCTAAACCTTTGCCAGTATTAACATGGTTGTAAAAACTTTACCTAATTGGTGACACTTTACATGCACAGGGCAATAGTTTCAAAGTAAAATGGCCTCAATTCCTTCCAAAAACATTTATAAAACACCTGCTGGTGAGATCCATGCTACAAGTTTTGCAAGAGATGCAGCTACTCTGTTCCAAATATATATGAATGAATGTTGTTTTGTTGAGATTATCTTTGCCTTCAGTACCATACTTGTGCCTAAAGTGGTTGTCAAACTCGGTAACATCAAACCCCTAGACAACATTACACATTGCAAAGCCCATTTTGTTTGCACTTTTCATGCAGAAATGCTTCTACGTTCACCCAGCAAATACCATTATCCAGTGGCAGATGCTGGTCTTTCAAGGAGGGGAAGCTCAATTTCGACCTACATCATAAAATGTGTCGGTTTATTTATACGTAAATTCTACCTTAAGTGCAGAGTTGTAAAGTAACTAAGTACTAATACTTCTTTACTGTACTTAAGTAGAATTTTTGGGTATCTGTACTTGAGTAATTATTTTTTAGCCTACTTTTTACTTCTACTTCTTACATTTTCACACAATTATCTGTACTTTCTCACGTTTTTAATAAATGCAAGAAGTAAAGTCATTACTTTTATTTCATTTTTTTGAGATGAAATATTTTAATTCCAGCTTGTTATTATAAAAAATAAATACTATCCATGTAAATTGTGCCTCCTAGACAGAATGGATTTAATTGTGATTGAGTGAGAAGTATAAATTTATAGGGAGCAATCGCCACTGCATTATCACCTTTGGGTACAACACCTCTATGATTGTTCTGATTTCATACAGCTCAGAGAGAGCCTATGGAGATTAGGGGCAACATCTGTCTGAGTGCTACTTAAATAAATAAAAAAATATTATTTTCTGTTTCATGCCTATGTTGATGATTATTATCTAACGACTCATTACCATCTTCACAACTATGGTAAAAAGATTAAAAAGTCAGCAACTTTAAAGCCTTTTTTTAAACTTGAGCCATGAAACATTTATGGCTTTGATAATTTATTAAAGTATTTAGATATTCAATTTTGAGTTAATGTTCCTCAAACTTTATTCAGGCATGCCTCCGAGGAGGTTTAATAGCACAATTATAGGAAAATATTTGCATTCAACTTAAAAAAAATCAAAGAATCTTTGCTTCACCTGGGAACTCTATAGTGCTGTCTCTTTTTTGTTAGATGAGAAGTCACACCATCTTACAAAATACTTAAAGTTTAGAATTACACTTTGCTCTTCACATAAAATGTTGTTTTGCAACCAGAAAGAAAGACAACCACCTGACATACCAACAAACACACAGCTCGGTGTTAAAACAACAGATGAGAGCAATTTTTTTAAAAATCCAGATAAAAGACAGACTCTTGACCTGCAGCTGAACTGCATTAAATCTGTTTTCTCTTGCTTATTTGGCCCAAATACTTTTAAAAATAGCCTGAAGCAAGTGCTGTTGTTGTATCTAAGCCATGTAGAAAAAAAAAAGAAAAGCTATTATTTAAATATGACATTTGTCAGAGTTCTCATCAGAAGCCAGAATAACTACAGCATGTATCTGTTCATTAATGATACATGTCAGATTTTCTGAGGAGGTGCTGTTTCAGTTACTGAGATACATTCATTTGTTGTTCATATAAAAAAATAAGAGAAGAGTTTAAAATCAGGCTTCAGGGGTATCAAACTCAGTTACACAAGGAGCAAAATTCAAAACTTGGTTCAAGCCAAGAGCCAAGTTCTGTCAATATTTACTCAAAAAAATATTCAACAATTCTTATGTTTTATGTAATATTCAGAACATACACAACCTAAGGAATAAAGAAAAAATGATTAAATTTAGAAAGACTCATCAGTAGCATTCATTTTCTATGCCTTACTCTCTATCAAAATTTTCATTCAATATATCTTAAAGATGCATTTTATCACAGTCTAGCAAATCAGATCAAAAGTGACTTCAAACTGAGGGGGAAAAAATGCAGCAAAACGTAATTAAAGTTGATTCTCTGTTGCTCTTTTCACACCAAAATCTTGACTTGAATGTTTGCCTGAAGAAGAATACATTGAATACAGTGACAAAAAGAGTAAACAAAAAACTAGTTAACATTTAAAGAAGGCATTTAAAGTATTACATTTGGGGCTGGATAAAAGGGTAACGCAGGCCAGGTTTGGCCCGCGGGCCTTAAGTTTGACAAGCACTGTATTCGTAAGAAAAACTTAAGTGTTCATTAAAGACACCCTATTTTGTATAAAAAAAAACAATTCTGCTTCAAAAATATTTTGCAGCTGTACATAATCATAGCATAAATGAATAATAATATAGCAATTGGACATGAAAGGGACTTTGGACATGTTTCTCCCCACAGAAAAAGTGAAGAAAGTAACTTTAGAAATGCTAGGTGGCAGAAAAATATGTCTAGCTGCATCATCAAAGACCAAACACACATGTGGACAGTGTTTACGTTTTTTTATTTTTCTCTACTGTGAAATCATACAACATATTTGTTCTCCAAACTTTGACCTCAGTTCAGCTCCTCTTACTGAATGCTGCTCCCCCAGCTCTTATATCACAAAACCTCCCTTACTGTGAAGACAGTCCTCTGCTTTAATACAAGCTGTTCTGTTTGCTCTGCTTAGATTCTGCTGCCTCTTTGTGATAAAGTGTTTGCACCAATGTTCCCAAACTCTCAAGCGTTGTCTGTTTTAGAAGTATTTCTGCTGAAACAAATGCATACTGTACGCTGACAAAAAAAAAAGACCTTCCTCGATGATTGAACCACCTAGGAGAGGAGCAAGTCACGTGTACTGCTCAAGGTTTTGTTTCTATTCATTTGAGTTAGACAGCCCACAAGGTCAGCACTAAACTATTGTTGTTGTTGTTTTTTCAAGCATTAACAAATTTCTTTCATGCTAAGGATTTAAAATAGGATTTATCCCAGAAAAATCTGCTGTCTAACTAAAGAGAAGGACAGTTGCTTTTTTTTATCCCCTTCTGGTACAAGACAGGTTAAATGAGGCAGTTTGCTTGCCTGAAAAGACTTTAATTAAGCCACCAATGCCGGAATGCACTTGAAGGGATTGTTCGTGTTTGCGTGCCCCTCAGAGACCTTAGATCCTAACCGTTATCCACGTGGGGCTTCAGCATAAATAAAGAACACAAACTTTGCCCGGTCAGCTTGTCAGTGTTGGTCTTGTTAAGTGAAATGAAGTGTATGTAGGTTATTCCCCTCAGCTGTGAATAATTCTGTGGGTGTGATGGCTAGTTCGCAGCAAAAACAAATCGTTAGCGCGGGCCCCTAATATGCTACAGATTCATGCATAATGAATAGAGGAGAGAAAAAGGGGGATTTTGGCATGATCTCAGTCCATCCACATCCACATTACTAGTCAGTGCGTTTCTGTGGTGGCAGGCTGCAGCAGGATTCTGCATGCTGCCAATGTCGCATCTGCAAGGAAAGTATGCTTCTTTGTTTTTCTTTATCTCAGTCTGGCGCCATTACTTCTCCAGCCTCATCTACATTCATTACAGTTCTGCTAATACAGTTCTTCTCTTTCAGATGATTCTCCCATTTCTCCATTTTCTGCCTCCCTTCTCTCCGTCTCTGTTTATTTATTCCTTTGCCTGGCAGGCTCACTCTTCATTAATCTAATGCGGTTTGCTCACACTCATTCAACTCTCTGCTTCAGCAGTCCTGTAGTGTAAAGCTGTCAGGGTTTCGTCCGGCCAAGCCAACACTCGCTGTGATCCTATGAAAAGAAAAAAAACATTCAATGTTCCCTTTCTTAACATAAAAAGCCCCAAAAAATAAAAATGTTTCCTCTTTCAGTACTCTTCCACCCTGTCCTTTGTGCCATCCATTGAGTCTTGTTAACGGCCCTTTTTTTCTAATGTTTATGTGCTGTCTTTCTCAGTTAATGAATAGAGAATTGAGGTCAACATCTTCTTGTGATTTGTTTTCCTCTTTGAGGTTGTTAAACAGCTAATAGCACACTATAATGTCTTCGAATCTTGTACGTCAGGCCTAATTTTATTGACACTGGCTGATGTTTAGCTACCTAAAAACAAACGCTTGGCACCGTGTTGCACAAATATACTGTGAAGCTTCTGAAAATGTACAGAACTTAAAAATAGCAGAACTCCACGTCATGCTAAAACTTCTATTGATTATCAAATTGCACGCAGCCGTTAGGGTTTTTATATTCTGTCTGACTTTGGGAAATGTCTTTAATGTGAAATTAAGTCAAGAACTCATTATAGAAACTTGATAAGGTTTTACTTGAAGCTATCTTTTTTTTTTATGTGCACTTGAATGCATGTTTGTGTGGGTATGCTTTATGTGCATGCTGAACATCACCTTGGGTTAATAATAACCAAATCCAGTTGGTCGCACCCCTGGCTGTTTCCTGCACTCTGGTACAAATTGTAAAATGCAGGTTCCTAAATCACAATGGTGTCCTTTAATTTATTGCTGTGTGAGCACTCGCTGATGCAAAGTCTGAGCCAATGAGACGAAAACACAACTGTCGTTTTTTGCTATACTCTTCTACTTTTTTTCAGTGAGTGAAATTTTAGCCCCTTTTTGAGTTTAAATAAATGTAAATGAGTGCCATTGATGTTGTAGTATTTGATGCAAATTAAAAGAGCTTTCCTTTGGAGGTCTTTTCTCTATGACACAAAATGTTGTTTTGTAAACAAGCATTTGGTAAATGCCAACACTTTGGGTTGTTGTGTAAAATGTAAATTTAAAATGATGTATTTGCAAATCGTGTAAACCTTTTTTTATTCACAACAGGTTATATTGAATTTGATAGAACTACATCTTGAAAATGCTTCAATAGGGGCAACAAAAGTCTGTAGAAGTAGGTGGTATAAATAAGAAACAGCTGGGAGGAGAATTTTACAACTAATTAGGTTAATTGAAAACAGGTCAGTAAGAGTTCTGGGTATAAGAAGAGCATTTTAGAGAGACTGAATCTGAAAGCTGAAAGTAAAGATGGGCAGATGCTCACCAGTTAAAATAAAAAACTGCATCTAAAATAAAATAGATTTAAAATGCCTGAAATTGGTTTGAAAATCCAGTCCAATTCCCTCTTAAAAAGTTCTCTTTAATTTTTCTCTCTTTAAAGTAGTTTGCTGTTTTCTGAATTAAAATTGTGTGGCATAAAATCAAGTTGTATTTTTCTCTTTTTTTTTGACTTTTTAATTTGGGGTGTGCTGGAAATGTTACTTTCTCAAGTTTATGAAATCTTCATTCATTCATTCATTCATTCATTCATTTTTCTTTTTTTTAGTCACACACAGACCAGATGCTGTGCTTATTTTAACCATAATGAACTCTCAATAAGAATATCCTGTTCATATTTCCAAACACAACTTAAACTGAAGGTTTTATGACGGACAATCCAAGTTTTTTTTTCTCAGAATGCAGCACATAAAGCGTGACATTATGAAGCATCCTTCACAGTATGAGCGGTCACAGAAAGTCTAATTTCTATCAATTAGTTCAATGCCAGCCCTGAAGCACTTGCATGTGTTTTTTTCCAGTGTGTGTGTGTTTATGTGTGATTTAAAATGATAATTCTTCTGCTTTGATTTTTTACTTTGACTTGTTCTGTAATTTCTAATTGCTCTTACAGATTTTAAGTTCCTTTTTTTTCTTTTTACCAGTTGGTATCATAATAGATATGCAGGAAAAAATATAACCCAAAAGACCAAACTTGAGAATAATGTTTGTCTTCACAGGTCATTATTTATTCATGTTAAGAGATTTTAGCTTATTGGAAATGATAGAATACCTCATTTTGGTTCAGTGTTTAAAGATTGTGCACTGGAAATCACAATTAGGCAGCAGTGTTTCTGATTTGGCAGAGATTTTAGATAGTCCTTTTATATTTCAGTGCCATGGCAGAAGCGGATTCATTATTTTCATACAATGAGCTTTGCAACATGTCCATTTAGAGTTATTAGAATTTTCTTTGTTGAACTTTGTTGAAAAGCTAAACAAATATATTTTAAGCTCTAATGTACAAGGCAGGGGTAAACATTCACACATGATTATGTTTGGTTGAAATTAAAGTGAAAATGATAACCAATCAGAAGTAAAATCTTACTCTGTTTGACCATCTGGTTCATTTGGCCTGTTTAAATTTTGGAGTGCCTTTTAATTTAAATGTTCCACAAGAATGACGCAAATGTAAACTTGTTGGTTAAAACAAGGGGCCCCGCAGGGTTTTGTTCTCCTGCAAAGCTGTAAAGACAGGAACTCCTTTGACAGTGCACTTCCACTACACAGCTGGTACTACTGAGCGTCTGCATGAAGAGTGGGCAGTTTGGTGAAAGCACAGAGGAAGACTAGAAATAGTGGCGCGTAGGAGAAAAGCTCCAACAATAGCCACCACTGTACAGATGCATTCGCCACAAAGTAAGGATGTGATTCAGCCTCTGTGCCTAATACAGTAAATGGCTTGTGTAATGTGCGGGGTCCGAGGTGTAATGGCCTCTCATGTTGACAGGGTAACAAATTTGTCATCTTCCTGACAGAAAGTATGAGGTCAAATTACAGCATTATCAGCACACAAGGCCGGATATTATGTGACTAAACAGGGTTTGTGTCTCTTGCAGCTCACGTACCTGCCTCCGCCATGGGGAGACTGCAAGACCACATCGATGGACTCGGACTTCTTCACCTCCTACAGCCTCACAGCCTGCAGGATCGACTGCGAGACCCGATACCTGGTGGAGAACTGCAACTGCAGGATGGTCCACATGCCTGGTATCCCGCTGCAGACACACTGTCTCTGTATTCATGTAACAGTGAAGTGCTGATTTGGCTTTGTTAGTGTCATTGGAAATCCATTCACGTGAGGCGGTGGTCGCAGTCCGGCTCGGGGGAACAAACAGCTTTTTGGCAACAACCTCAGAAAATCAGATACTTTCACACTCCAGCGGATCGGAAAACTCAGTCACTTTCACTTTGTGTTTGGGCTGTGATTAAAGCTGGCGTTCGCGGTCTGCCTCTTCCATTTAATCACCGTGTGGGATCTCAGATTGCAAATTGAAAAGGGGTTTGGCACAGAGGAAACATTTGGATCTGGTCTTAGTTAACTCACGTTTACCTGCTGCCTTAAACGTCTCAGTTCTCTGGCAGCCTGACAATCTGTCTGTGTGATAATCAGGATTATATGGTGCCCTGGTGTGCAGATGGTTATTGTGAACCACACAGTTAAAATTCTCTGTGCCGTGTCTTGTTCATCTCTCAATCTTCCTGTCATTAAAGTGATTTTTTTTAAAAGAAAATCTTGGGAACTTTTGCAGCAAGGAAGTAATTTTCTCTCCGTCCATGGCAGGTCTTTATCCAATGTCGTCTTGATAGATTAGAAAAGATGGCTCAACTGCCAGAGGGAGACGTATGGATACAAGGTTCTTAAAGTTGTGATGAATGAAGTAATTTATGAGATGAGATCAAAATGATGATAAATAGCCAGTTGTAATAAGGACAGTAATGACAGTCTGACACAAAAATGATTTTAAGCCCAGATTTTGGTGTCTTCTGTCGTTTTCTTTGGACTCCTCTCTATGCCTTGATCCATTTTTTTTCACACTGAGCTCATTGGCTTTCTTCTGCCTGTCCCTAGGAGATGCCCCATACTGCACCCCGGAGCAGTACAAGGAGTGTGCAGATCCCGCCTTAGGTAAGGAGATAAACCAGCACACCGCTTGTGTGTGTTTACTCCCTTGGTGTATATATGTCCCACTGTTCAGAGCTCCTGATCCAAGCTGATAACAGATAATAGTGTTCCTTCAGCATGATGGCAGTACTGTGGCTCTTCTTTTCACACACACCACCTCCCTCTCCATCTGTGAAAACCTTTCAGGGCCTTTCATGTCTGCTGCTTGTTTTCTTACCGACTTGCAATCTGTCACTCTTTCATGACACTGTCTCATGTGTTCGCCTCTGGCTGCTGCTGTCCCTTTGACTCTGTCAGCATGTGTTTTATATCTCTTTTTATTTCTTCTAAAGGTCTCCGAGGTCGCTCCGTGGCATCTTCTCTTTGACGCCTCTCACACAGCTGGCATTTTGTTTGTCATCTTTCCGATGTCGATAAATTAATCTGTCCCTGTGTCTTCTCTTTTTCAATCACCGTCTCTTCACCTTCCTCTTGTCTTTCTGCTTGCCATGGTTTCCAGACTTTCTTGTTGAAAAAGACAACGATTACTGCGTGTGTGATACTCCGTGCAACTTGACTCGGTACGGTAAAGAGCTGTCCTTTGTCAAGATCCCCAGCAAGGCATCAGCCAAGTATCTTGCCAAAAAATTCAACAAAACAGAGCAGTACATTGCGTAAGTCATATTTATTTGTCTTATTTACCCATGATGTTTACAGTATTAGTCAACTGTACTCATTTGTCTAGTTATTAGCATAACCTGGACAAAGAATTGGTTAAAGTCACCACTGATAAGGTACTAACTAGTAATAACAATTTGACAGAGCATCTCTTCAGAAATATTAAGATCATTCTTTTAACTTTTAAGAGACATTTAATATGATCTTTTAGCATGTCTTAATGAAAATATGATGTTTTGTTGTGTCTGTGTTACATCAGTTTTTTGTTTTGTTTTGACTATAATTTTAGATATGGTTGGGTTGGCATATGTTTTTAATTAAATTCTTTTCTGGACATAAACCAAAAAAATATATATATTTTTTTCCCCAATCGTGAATTATTTATTAGAAGTCAAAAAAGAAAAGACCTCTTCTTTTATACTAGGCAGCTTTTTTTTTTTCCAAGTTAAAAAGAATTATAAATTCACTCCAGGGATACTTAAAGAAATAAGACATAAAAGTATATAACCGCTTACATTTATTTTTGTTAAATTATTCAGTGTTGTAAACGTATGTGTGACTGAAATAATCAGGTGTAAATCTAACGGTGAAAGCAGATTCAAAGACCAACGCAACACAATGATGTGAATGTTATCAATGCAGGGAGATAAGAAAATGTGTTTTTGATGCTCCTCAGGCTGGATAAAAGGAAATAAGATCGTCTTTAATGAGATTTGACTCCATCAGTCCACCATCAGACGGGCTGTGTACATATAAAAGATTTATAGGATCAATGGTTGACTCCCAAAGATCATCATTAAAAGGATGTGCAATAGTCTGACAGATCAAAAATGAACCTATGGTTACTTCTAAACAACTCAAGGTTTCTCATATTGAAAACCAATAACTGTGATAAGTCAAAAATAAAAGGCTGTTTTAAAAACAGCACTGAGCAACAGCACTATACGGATATACTTACAGATCTGTAAGAAAGAGTTTCTGTCCGTCCGTTTTTTTCCGCTTATCTAGGGTTGGGTCGCGGAGACTTCCCTTTCCCTAGCTCGTCTGGGGGAATCCCAAGGCATTCCCAGACCAGCTGAGAAACATAGTCCCTCCAGCGTGTCCTGGGTCTTCCTCTGGGCCTCCTCCTAGTGGGACGTGCCCGGAACACCTCCCCAGGGAGGCGTCCAGGAGGCATCCTAACCAGATGCCCGAGCCACCTCAACT
>JARVGW010000682.1:15738321-15750247 GCA_031762495.1 Anablepsoides rubrolineatus
ACACACTCTGCGGTCCCCCTTTTTAAATAGGGGGACCACCACCCCGGTCTGCCAATCCAGGGGAACTGCCCCCCGATGTCCACGCGATATTGTAGAGTCGCGTCAACCAATGCAACCCCACAACATCCAGAGCCTTAAGAAACTCCGGGCGAATCTCATCCATCCCCGACGCCTTGCCACCGAGGAGCCTTTATTTTTAGTGTTATTGAATTAGTTGTACATTTGTTTTATTGTATTGACCTGTACAGCACTTTGTTCCACTGAGGAGCTTTAAAGGGCTTTATAAATTAAAATTGGATTTGATTGGATTGGACAAATAAACACTCATAAATCTTTTTGTATCATTGTTGCCACCAAAAGAGTTACATGTTCTTTTTTTTCTGTAACACAAAATTTGTTTGTTTTTGCTTTAATTATCCATTTATGGAAGTTGACTTTCTAAAACCATGACATTTTCAGTAAAAGGAGGAAATGGAACAAGAGGGTCTTTACTTGAATAATCAGTCAAGTATAAAGTGCTTCTTAACCAAATATGCTGAAAAGATCAAAAGTGGTTCAAGGAAATGAGAAGAGGGTGCAGTAATAGTTGAATCTTTTATTCATCACTCCCGGCAGAGTTGTTGAGGATGAGATAATTGCACTATATGTAGCTGGAGTGCTGGAAAAAAAAAACTTGCACACTTCTCCCTTCAGAAAGTTTATTAATTCCCCGTGGATAGATGTGACTGCACGTAGTTCATTTTTCAAGTGTCTTTACCTCCAAGAAATGAATATTAGTTGAAGTGTTTTGCTTTTCTTGGCTGCACAGTGTTTGCTGTTGTGAAACTGAAGTGTGTGACTCTGCACTGCCCGACTTTCTACAGGGAAACATGCAGAGAAGGAGGCTTTCTTAGGCAAACAGTGACTTGTTATTTGACAGCCGCTCTGATCAGACATGTTACCCGCTGACAGCGAGGAAGCATGAATAAAAACATCAGGGGGACGCATAACAAGTGACCTACACATCTGATATAAGTGATAAGAACTGAGTAATACCTGCGATTGCAAGACAACCCACAGAGATCAGTAAAGCCCATTCAGAGGTGCACATATCACACAGAGGCCTGTTGAGCTAAGAGCATGCAGGGACAAGCACTTGATAAAAATTGTTCTTCAAAGAAACTCCTTTTTTTTTTAAATGCCCAACATTTGACCGAGGCCAAGTGTTTCTCTGTGCCAATAAAGTTTCACCCGCTGATGTGCAGATTTTGAAGTAGTTAGAAAGAAAAATCACATTAATCACACTTTGAAGACCAAAGTGTTGGATTTGATTAAATACATTTTATACGCTGAAGTAAAATCAATAAAAAAAAAAACATGTCCAGTTTTACCACAGTGATTTATGTACTCTCTTTTTTTTACAGCAACATAATGGCACTGCAGTTGGTTATAGGTTTTACACAAAGCTGCTTTTCTTTAACATAATTAAATACGTTGAATTGGAACTGTGAAAACACAGCTTAGAGGCCAAATAAGAGGATACAGACTCAGATAGGAGGAAAAACAAGGGTTTTATTCTAACCTCAGTATGCAAGTGAAGCTAAAATGGGACTACGGTTATTGAAAATATCACATATGAAATTAGCGGTCCTAAAAGATGTTAGGACACATAAGAGCTTTTCTTTTGCTCTTTACCCTGACTGCTTTAATGGTCTTTACTCAGGTATTAGTCCAGACTCCTTCCATCATCTCCAGTGGTTTCCACTGCAGCAGCCAGATTCATTACAGAGACTAAAAGGCACAAAAACATCATCTCTTCTGCTCTGGCTCCTTGTTAGGATTCTCATTGATTTTTAAATCTTACTGCTCACCATCAAAGCCCTAAATGACCTTGTCTTTAAATATGCCTTTATTGACCTTTTATGTTGTGTACCATCTCATCCTTTCAGACCCATGACCATGCAGTCAGGTGTCAAATTTTCTTTAAAAACAAAGGAAGGAAAGTGCAAAAGCAAAACATAATTAATGTATTTCATTTTGTCAATAGGTTGTCCTAAGTCTGATAACATAACTTCCTCACTTAGTTAAAAAATTGTGCACCCTAGTTCCAACTTTTGCCCATAAAAAGTTGAAAAAAATTATTTACTGTAAGTGATCAAATTGATTTGCAGTGTTTTCAGCAATATATGATTAAATCTGCTTCGTAATGTCAAACAGCATGATTAAAACTGCAAAGAGGCTCATTTTTTATTGTTATATCTTCATGTCTGCAGTGGCATTATCACATGTGTTTTGTATTTTCTCATTTGAAGTTAACTCTTGACTTCCCCAGAATATCTTTAGGTCCGGTATAGCATTATGTTTTTACTCAATTTTAAGTTTTTAAACAGAAAAAAATATAAAAAATACAATTTCATGTCCTGTTTTTTTTTTTTATCTCAAATCGTAAGGTCAGACTTCTCTCAAAGAGAGGATATTCAAAATGAAAACATTCTGATGTTGTGCCTCGGGGTCCTTAAACTAATCCCATTTGATTCTCTTTCTGCTGAAATCAAACAAGTGTCATCATTTCCTTTGTGTTCCTGTCTGATGGCAGCTCGCCGGGGGAACATTAGTTAGCAGTGGCAGGTTATTTGCTCACTTCGACGCATCTGTTCTGGTATCCGCAGAAAGTGGAGGTGTCACCCATCACTGTTCTGAATCTTGACTGATGACAGAATCCTGTGTAACATGCTAACTGAGACAATTCAGTGTGTGCTTTAAGACATGTTTTTCTCTGTCTGTTTACAGTGATAACATTCTGGTTTTGGATATCTTCTTTGAAGCGCTGAACTACGAAACCATAGAACAAAAGAAAGCCTACGAGTTGGCAGGGCTTCTGGGTAAGGAAACGGCTGTGACTTTTTTTTTTCTTTCTTTGTTTTTGGGGAATAGATATTATGCGGAATGCAGCATGACAGATGCTTTTATCTAAAGTGACAGGAGCACAAGCACTTGCATTTTTATAATAGGTGTTCAAGTCCCTTGAGACACAAAGATGCCTCCCTATTCTATTGTTGCTTTTCAGTTGCAGAATTACAAACATCTGTTTTATGTCGTGTTTCTCACCTTTCACATGTATTTATCCCAAGCAAAAATGAAAGGCACAGACATGGTTGCATTTTTTTAATTTATGCTTTTGTTTTTCAGGTGATATTGGAGGTCAGATGGGTCTCTTCATTGGGGCAAGCATCCTCACTGTTCTTGAGCTTTTTGATTATCTGTACGAGGTAAAATGTCTTTAACTCTTAAATGCAAAAAAATAAAAATAAATAACAGTCAGCTACATTTGCAAGCTTGACTAAAACCGTTAGAACTCTGTCCCTTCCAAGCATGATGTTAGTTTAAAGCTTTAACATGAAAAGCAGCAGGCGAAATGCATTTCTTCTAGTTTAATTTTTGATATACCACCATACTAATCCACTATGGCAAACATGAAAAGCACTCTCTCTCAGAATCCTTCAGTCTAACTATACAGCACACATTTCTTACCCTGGTTACGTTGAATGAATGCATCATTTACATTAATCAGGATGTCTCTGTCCAAGCTGCATGCTTCTTCTGTGTTTTATCTTTTGAGATTAATGCTGACTGAGGGTTTTGATGAGAGATTTGAGTGTATGAGCTGAACAGTGTAAAAATCAGTTTATTTCTTATTTAAAGGGTCGACAGAGCACGATTTATGATCATAGTCGATCTCTTACATTCCGGCTTGCCTGGTTCATGCATGTGGGCTTGAGTTACGAAAAGTAAGAGAGTATCTTGGCAAAAACTGGGAGCAGCGGGAGTAAAACGGTCCTTGTCTATTTTCAGGTGATCAAGTACAAGCTGTGCAGATGCATGAAGAAGAAACACAAAGGCCGCAGTAACAACGACCGGGGAGCTGTGCTGAGCCTGGATGATGTGAAACACCATGTCAGTGGGCTGCTGCTAAGTACCTTGAATGTGTCAGACTGCACTGCTTTGACAAGAGCAAACTCTTTTTCTTCTTTGTCTTTCCTGGACTCACTTGGCACCGGGGTGGTTTTGGTGAGAGGAGCAAAAAAAAAAAAACACAAGAGAGACTGAGAGGGAAAAAAAAAAAACAAGAATTTAGAGACTCGACAGTAACAGAAGGAAGAAAATGATTGGGATGAGGTGGAGGGAAAAGATGTGGAGAGTGGAGAGTGGCTTGAATTTAATCAAAGCGGCAGTCCAGGACCAGCAGGGACAGGCCAGAATTAAAGCTTTGGAAGGTGTGACAGCTTACTTAAATCTGGGGGTAAATGAAATCAGTTCACTTTAATTGTAAGTCAGAGCGCAGGCAAGGCAGATGGGAAGGGTTTGCTCCTTCTGACTCGCTTAGCAGTCTTCTTTTTCGATCTATTCTCATTATTTTTCAGAGTGTTACCCTGAAATCTATTACCTTTTTCCTCCCGGACAAACCTGTTGCTCACGCTGTGTTTTTTTCTTTTGTTTTTTGTTTTGTTTTGTTCTTTTGTTGTTTTTTTAATGCATGCATAAAAATTTTAATAATATTTTTTCCCTGTTTGCAAGTTTATTTTACCTTCGTTTTAATGCCAGTCACTTCTCTACTCTGTCATTCTTTTTACTTTAAACTACCCACTACTACATTTTTTTTCATTCTCCCTTTTTCTTTCCTCTTCAGGCTCCATGCGAGAACCTTCGTACACCGTCAACATATCCTGGGAACATGCTACCTCATCATCCAGGTCAGGGCAACTTTGAAGACTTCACTTGTTGAGCAGAACCTTGCAAAGCAGCAAAAGTGCGTGTTATGCAACCAAAGCCAACCCCTAAAACAGCAAGAACTATCTGAATGCACGGACAGTGAGAGACTGATGCTACGTCTAAGAAAAGCACTTTTTACTTAAAGACAGAAGAAGGAAAAAAATGAACAAGCAAATTAAATAAAACAAAGGATTTTCACCCCAACGCCAAGGGAAGAGAAAGCCCTGAATATTGAAAATAAATATATTTTAATTTTAGGAGAGCATTTCATGCAGCACTCAAAACTCTGTGGAATACTGCTGCAAAGGACAGAACTTGTAGAGACACGATGCCAACATGGAACTCTCCTGCAAAAAGACAAAACATTAAAAAAAACAAAGAAGATGTACATTTATCCCACCGTAGAGAGCAGAGCAGAAAAAAAGAGACCCCCATGCCTTTATATAACACAACAACACAAGACGAATTCACACAACGCCTGCATATGTGACAATATTCATGACGCTTACTCTACTTTACATGTAGCAACGTGTGTACCCGCTGCGGCATCTCATAAAACAACAACTGCGGTTAGGTTGGAGAATGTATTTTTGATCACGGTGAGTGTTAAGGGGGGAGTTGTGGCGTTAAGCGGTGCTGGTAGCGGTGCAACATCAACCATTTAACAGTGTGCTGGTGAAAATTTCAGGTTTCATCATCATGTAAATGCATGCTTGTATTTGTCCGGTGCATGTTTTTTTTCCATTTCATTTCTACTTCTGATTGATTTCTATGTCTTTCTATGAAAATATACATATATATAAACATTTACATTATAATTACCAAGTTTGCCTCAGCGATAAGCAGATAAAGGAAGATGGTGCATCTCATATAATCATGTGTGCGTGTGGGGGGAGGAGGGGGTGTGTGTTTGTGAGTGTGTACTGTTTGAGTGCGACCATCAGTGCCCAACCAGGTGAGTGTTTGTTGCAGGTAGATGAGCTTCGCTTACTTTCATTTTGTGCCATTTTTCATTTTCACACGTGCCCGATGAGTCGAATCTTTACTTTATTTACTCTTGAGTTGAAGTGAGGTCATGATGTTTTTGTTTGTTTGTTTGTTTGTTTGTTTTTGTTTGTTTCTGGAGAGTGGATTGATGAACTCCTCAGAGTTTTGTGGGGCTGTTAAAAAAAATTTCTGTATCTGTGTTCTAGTTGCAAAAGTCTTATTGAAGCACAATACTGCGAGTATGTATAGGTGATATAAAAGAAATGTACTATTCTTCTTGATATATTGTCATACTATTAATATTGTGTTTTGTTTTATTTCTTATAAAATTACATAATATTGCCTGATAATCCTGTTTCCTTCCTTCAGGTTATGGGATTGTCTATTTAGTTTTGAAAGCATAAATAAAATGTAACTATGATTTTAGAAAATGACTTGTCTTGTGAGGTCTTTTTTTTTTTGTAGTTTTTATGTGGTTGAATAGGCAAGGAATGCAACACAATGAATTTTTCAGCACCAAATAGAGTGCGATTGCCTGTTTTTAATTGTGAGGAGCGCTCAGAAAATCCGATTAGGCATCTTTTAAAGCACTTTATGACTTCAGTTTCCTCTAATCAACATGTAATCTTGAGTTTTGCCTTGTACAACATTTTCTCAAAATTAAATCTGCATTACGAAAAGAGTTTAGGGGCAGGAGTGTGGACTTAAGCATGATATTGCTCTGTTAACCATTATTTTCCTTATGGTGCAATTTAAAAGCTCCAAGACACAATATTGGTGCTTTTTTTTTTTTTCGCCATCTTCTTAAAATGTAATTATGCTTTCAGCAGCTAGATGACAAAAGGATTGATGAGAAATATCCTGCTCAGCCGATTCAAGTTTAATCAAGATTGTCAATCAGCCAGCGGCCGAACATTTTGGGTGACTTCTCTCATTTTCGGCTGCGCATCTGGTGCTGCCAACTGCTGCTCCGTGATGCATGACTGTGAATATTAGGAACAAGAATTATGTTTGTCGCTCAGTCAGACGCACTTCAGTCCACTTCTACCTGGCATCAAGGGTCGTTCGAAGATGAGAATGTTACCCTTTTTTTTGGCCTTATCAATTTTTCATGATATCTTACAGTGGGAAAGTTGTTCATCAAACATGAGCATGCATTTATTTTTCATTATTTCAGAGGAAAACTCTCAGCTGGCAACCATGCATTAATATACAAGCCTAAAGCTTCAGATAATCTTCCATCTGAGCAAGGGTTTCCTGTTTTGAGTGTCTGAAACGTGACTTTTCCCCCTTCATTATTCTCTCTGCCAAGAGGACAAATTAATCAAGAAATAAAGATTTAAACTCTTCATTTTCTCCTGCCATTTGTGTCTTTGTCTACGTGACAGCCTGCATCCGAGAAAATTGGAAGGAGGGTCAGGATACAAGGAGGGCTGCCTGCCTGTGACAGGAATCCTGCAGGAGCTGCTTGCTGCATCCTGATAAGCCTCCACGGGCAAAGCAGGGGGGGATGCTGTGTGGGAGGTGGTGGTTACACCAGCAGGAGTTCTGACAAACTAAAAAATCTTCACGAAAATGAGGGATTAACATGACTTTCCTGCAGTCTCGGGGGTATTAATTGCTCGGTTTTCCATGTTGTTGGTTCTAAAATCCTGGCAAACAGCCTTGCTCTTTCCTGAATGAGGTTAAAATCATTATGTGCCCTCGATGGCTCCCAGACAGAAAGATCAAAGATAACTGATCCCTCCTTGCCCTCACCTTGCTGGCTGACACGCAGCCAATCTGTGGACAGTACAACAAGCAGATGCTCCTCTAATGGAATCCATCCCAAATGATCTGCCCTTTTTAAAATGCTGGAACATCCTCAGCTAATCACAACAAGCAGCTGGTAGTGATTTACAGAGGGGGGCCGCTTTTTATGCAGGAAACCTCTAATGTTTGTACTTTAATGAAACGTGTTGTGTCTCTGTTTTCACCCATATCTGACAATTTAGTCTTGCTGTGTGCTCTTACCGAACACGCGCTCACACAAATTAGAGGTAATTTCCTCTTAATCCTTTTATTTCATCTTATTATCAGATGGGATGCAGATATTATACCCCACATGCACAATCCCTCAGCGAGATGGGCTTTGTTTTGTCACTTCCAACATGATTGTACCCTAAAAGTCAGCAGGTTAACAATTATCACAGTATACATTGGATTCTTTTTTTCATTGCAAGTGTTTTTTTTTTTGGACAATGTTTTAAAAAGAACATACCATGCAAAATCCACTTTTTTAGCATGTAAATGCACTTTGTTTTGTACTTGGGAGTCACTACGAGTGCAGAAAATTTGAATTTAGTCTCTCCCAGTGCTGCATAGATATCTATATTCTGTTTTGTTTCATATTTTTCAACCTGTTCAGTTTTCTTCATTTTCTATCATGTTTTCTGAACTACTACATCACAGAATGTGCGATGGAACTGCCAAATAAGGTCTTGACCAACTAAAATGTGATGGTCTTCATTCTCCTCTGACTCTGTGTCGGACTCTGACTTCAACATGTAAGGATGGATAGACAAGTCTTTTATTGTTGACATATTTTAATTAATTTCTAATTGTGTTGTTGGAAGGGGTCAGGATGTGAAACGCCATGTTTGGAAAGATGGCGTCAAAACGAGTTGATTTGAGACACGTCTCAGAAAAGGGGTGAAAATAAGAAGGAGTTCAGACCGAAGCATTGTAGTTCTATTTTACACCAACTCAATGATTTAAATGTGAAAAATAAGGATTTAAAAGCAGGATATGTCTCCTTTGTGTTTCATAACTGAGATCTCTGTTACTAATATATTTGAAAATGTTAACAAAGAACAAGGTGCAAAAAGTCGCAATCAAACGGGTAAAAATGATCAAATTTGTCTTTTTTTTTCCATGCATTTCTTTAAAAACATGATATATCTATGTACATGTTATTCTAAAACCACATTTTATACTGCTTATAAACTTTAGTATTCTTTGTGCAGCTGGTTGAATCTAAATTATTCTGACCCAAAATAGCCACGTTCGACCCTATAATCCTTCATGTGCACTGGGCTATTTTAGATTTCTGCCCACTGGTGACTGTACTGTACAAAAATGAATTTTTGATCTGCCTCGCCTCTCCAGCTTGTATCCGTCCCCGCAGCTCTGCCTGTGTGACCGATCAGTCACGTTTCTGGTATAAATTTATCCTGTCAGATCTTTCAACGCAATTAGAGTGCTCAGCCGTTTGTCATAGATAAGGCCGTGGCAGCTCCTCTGGGTGCCACTTTACATTCAGTTCATTAAGAGGATTAATTATTGTCATGCAGTCAAGTTTGATACCGCTGAAAAGATGCTGTATTAGCCTTCAAACTTGGGCGTGCCTCATTTGGTCTTTCATTTGTTTAAAGCATGATTCCACGTTTAATTATTTATTAATAAACCTGTTTGAAGGTCTCGAATCAAGATTACGAGTACAGTGCAGATGATCAGAAACTTTTAGGTTCCTCCCAGTTGCAAAATCACCTCTCATCCATCATGTGCACTCACACAGGCCCTTTCTGATCAAACAGAGACGATGCAAGCAGATGTTTCGCACTGCTGTCGCTCCATACTGAATGTGGAAAGTGCAATGGCATCAAAGTTTAAAAGAGACTTTGTTGTGACTCAGTCGCAGGACCTCAGCTGGTCTTACTTGGTGTGACCGTAAAACACAGGGCAAATGTGATGTTCAACAGCTGTTCCTCTGCCTCTGTTGTCTGACCAGAGATCACAGCATGAATTCAAAGACGAACACGTGTCAGTTCAGAAACTCTCCCAGACTGAGGCGCTGTGGATGTGATTCAAATCCCCCTCTCGAATGTGGAAGGAGGCAGCTTATTAATGTGTGAACCCCTGCTGTGATGAAAGGAAACGTGGAGTTTGATTTGTGAGATAGCTGTAAACATTCAGTGGAAGATTATGTGACTTTTGGTTTAGGAGAAAAAAAATGTCATAATTATTGTAATCTGTAGGACCTTTTATTGTACTATAATGCTTTGATCTTTTTTCTCCCTTTTCAGGATGTCTTACATTTTTTTTTGACTGATCTGCAGAGATGTTTTGGGGAGGTCCTAAATGTCAACTTCTGTGTAAATAGATGCAGGATTTTCCCAGCAGAGGATTGCATTATGACAAAGTGAGCAGTGTTACTCACGTTGCCTGTCAGTGACAATGACAAATCCTGCTCACACAAATGTTTTTTTATTTCAAAGTTTTCACAGTTGGACCTGAGAGATCTCCAGCTTTGTGCTGGTTTCAGTGAAAGACCATTGGCAGGAAACATGAACTCATTAAAACCAGAGGTGGGAAAACAGCCTGGCTGTGTCCTTTCATTCTGTACATTTCAGGTTGTTCGTCAATATTTCTGCACAGTGAAGATAAATAAAGAGATACGTCACCTTTGAAAGGCACCAGTAACAAGCCCAAACTCACAGAATGGGTTTTAATAAGACAAATGGGTTCTACTACAGGTGGTATCTCTGCAAAGAGTGTATCTGAACTTCATCGAGTTTTGGGTTACGTGAAGAGACAAAGGCTGACGCACCAAAAATTTCCAAAGGATTTGTGAGTTCTCTAAGATGGCTGAAAAACTTAGAAGAATTGGTTTTAAAAGTGAAGTATTAGGTTTTAAATTAACTGATATAAAAACAGTGTATGGGACAATGTTTTTCTTTAATGCATGTATCAACATTCAAGTATACATTTCTTCCTTATGCCTCCCTGTAAGGGCTCCATACTGTTTTGTCTGATTTTAAATCATTTTGTAGACCTTGGAAGATAAATGACTTTACAAGCCTGTGAGGGATAACCTTCAATTTTTTTTATTATTAAATCTCAAACACACATTTTAGCTTGCACCTATAATTCACTTTTACTATAACCATAAAATGTACTGGTCTGCAGGCACCAAAAAGGAATAACAATGTGGCGATTTAACAATCGTTCATATCCAAATACAAGCGGATTCCAAAAAAGTTGGGACACTAAACAAAATGTGAATAAAAACTGAACGCATTGATGCGGAGGTGCCAACATCTAATATTTTATTCAGAATAGGACACAAATCACAGATCAAAAGTTTAAACTGAGAGAATGTATCATTTTAAGGGAAAAATATGTTGTTTTAAAATTTCATGGCGTCAACAAAACCTAAAAAGGTTGGGACAAGTAGCAATAAGTGGCTGGACAAAGGAAATTGAGCATATAAAGAACAGCTGGAAGATGAATTAACACTAATTAGGTCAATTGACAACATGTTTGCGTAGAATCCGCTTTGTACATTTGGAAAACTGAACAGTGTTATTGGACAAAATAAAGCAAAGAGTCATCATTTTAGGTTACTGAGTATTAGTGAAGATGGTATATATCAAAGAGGGAAAAATACCCTCAAATGCATGACAGAGGAAAAAATAAATAAACAAATCAAGTACAATAAATCAGTGGGTAGCGAACCATGTCAAACAAAACTAAATCTATTCATCAAAAAGTAATCATCATATTAATTCATAATTAAAAAGCTCATTAGTTTCAGCTTTGCACTGAATATTTTAAATTTTAGCAACAATAAATGCAATTTATGATTAATCTTACTTGCAAAGGCCATATAGAATCTGCTGGCAACAAAATGTTTTTTGTTTTTTTCTGAATTCATTATTTTTAGTGCAATAAGTCAGCTATTGCTCACGTCATGCTTGTAGGTTATATAGCATTATAAAATGCAGAACTTCACTTGTACACAACTTCACAGTACTGTCCAAAATACCAGAGCGCTTTTTTAATTTCCTAATATATTTGCTTTTATTGTATGCGTTTAATGTGTTCTTAAGGAAAAATGACTTAAAGGCTTTCTGAAGGTCTTGGACATTGCATTGAAAGCTTACAACTTTTTAAATTATTTTTTACTCAATATATTTTTCTTTAATACTTCTAAGAAGATGAGAATGCTTTATTTTCATTGAAAACAGACCATTAATCATTCAGTTAAAAATGATTTATAAGTCTTTGATATTTATTATGATAGGCGTATAACTAATATCAAAAACAATTTAAACATAACAAAAATGTATGACAATGAATGAATGAATGAATGAATGAATGAATGAATGAATGAATGAAATTAGGGCTACATTTTTAGGTGTTTCCTTCA
>JARVGW010000682.1:15750347-15784864 GCA_031762495.1 Anablepsoides rubrolineatus
AATGAATGAATGAATGAATGAATGAATGAATGAATGAATGAATGAAATTAGGGCTACATTTTTAGGTGTTTCCTTCATTGTCACAAACAGCAGGGGGCGCTGTGTCATTTTAAACGCCTCTACTAGCAGAGCTTGTTCTCGCGGTAGCTTCGTTCCTCCTTCACCGGAGGCGACATTCACAGAGAGGAGATGGCGGCCAGAGGGGGGTTTCAGTCAACACCGACGGGTGGCGGCGGTGGAGCAATGGGACCTGGCCCGCCGGTGCCGGGTGCAGGACCAGGTATGGGGCCCGGAACACCCTCTGGAAGAATGGGACCGTCGTCGGCCACGCAGAACCACATGTACCGCTCTCCGATGCCCGGGCCTGGATACCCGGTGAGCTATCACTCCATCTTTGCTGCTGACTCGTTAGCCTGTTCGCTAGAACAAAGCCTCCCTCCGCCGCTTTGTCACTAGTGGCTAATGTTATCTTCTGTCTTTCCTTCTGAGCGGACCATATCTACCACAAACTGTCGGGCTGGTCAAAAAGAGGCGACCGTCTCAAACTTTCTTTTAACTGTTCACTTAACCCGTGAGAGTAATCCACTTGTTTAAGTTTGCGAAACCTCCCGCCTGCTAACATTAAAGTTAGTCTGTAAGTCCCAGCAGCCAGTTAGCTTAGCTCGCTAACACCGCTAAAGCTATCTGAGTTTTCTTCAGTTTTATTCAACAAAAGCACGTCGAAAGAACACTGTAAAGACAGTATAATAGTAAACATACTGGTCTGTTGGGATCCTGCTTTTCTTATGATCAGTTTTTGAAAAGTCAAGATTACTTTTGTATGGAAAGCCTGAGCCTGGAGTAGCACACCTAAAGCAATTTCTCAAAAGTAAAAATTAATGGATGAGAGTGAAACTGGCACACAGCAGTGTATTTAATACCTGTATTTGATTAAATTCAGTAATAGCAGAGTACTTTTCAACTCAGGTTAAAAGAAAAAAAATAAAGTAAAAATAAAATTCTGTTTATGCCAGTTTTACTATTTCAAGAGTCATCCCAGTCTAAAACCTTGATTTTCAATAAGGGGGATTTTAGCAAGATCTACCTAATTTAGAACAGTCACTATGCTAAAAATGGATCACAATTAATCCTAAGAGTTTAAAAACAAGGCAAAACTGGACTTCTTTTCTGTTTTTAGTTGATGTTAAGCTTCTTATCTAGAGACTTTTAAAATTAGAAATCCTTGTCCTGGATGATAGCGAATCTACACAAACACATAAACTTTTGGCTTTATTCAGTAACTGCTCACAAGTTTACAGGATTTGGTTAAACTCTTCAAACTTCACATCAGGTTAGACATTTTTTGTGTCTGTTCTAGATGTTTCACAGACTATTCCGTGATATTAAGGATATGACGATAATCTGACACGAAAAAGCTACAATAAGTGGACATTTTAATCATAAACACTCAGTATTGAACCTAACAACCATAACAAAGAGAATAATGCATGCAAAATGAAGATAGTTTGGATAATATAAATCTATAGCTAATTTACTACTTTTATAACCACCTTACACATGTAACCATTTGTTACTAATAAATCATACAATCACAGTAGTATAGTAAGTAAGTAAACTTTTATTTATATAGCACCTTTCACAGGTCAGAAACCAGAAAGTGATTTACAAGAAGATATAAAAACACGAGATAAAACAGGATAAATAAAACAAAACATACATACGATAAAAATCTTACATGTGTTGGGGGAAGAAAGAAAAAAAAAAATTTATGTCATGGTTCCCAGCTTGTATGTTTGTGTTTTGTTAACTGGGCTCAGATTCTGTTGCAACATTTCATTTTCTGTTATAATGCTACCCTATGGCTGATAAAAATGAGAATGTGCATGAGTTTAGTCGTTTAAGAATGCTGCCAACCTGAAATACGATTCAGTGAAAGGATCCTGCTTTTTTTCTGCAGTGTCCTTGGCTGCTTTCAGTCACAGAGGCAGCCTTTCACAGCACAGTCAAAAAGAATTCATGTTCTGAATACTGCAGATCTTCAGTTGTTCTCAGGCAAACCAAGGTTATACTAAAGCACGGTGTAAAAAGCGCTAAATGATCGGCACGCAGTCCCCTTCTGCTCACACTGTTGTGTGGGAAAGGCAGGGTCTGTGTTGTTGAAGTCAGTCGCTCTTCCTCCCCACAGATTGAGGAGTGTGTGTTTAGCCTTCATTGGTCCCATTTGTTGGACATACTGCTGGAGGAAAAGCTGCAGTCAGTGACTTGTGATTAATCTGCTCGTCTTTCCTGCACTCATGCAATCAAATACAAGAAGTCGTCTGTTTGAATTCCTAGCACATGGCTTGGTGAGTTTGTTGAGGTTGTGTGTTCTTGTCAGTAAGGCATTGGGATGTTTTGCTGCTAGTTCAGTAAATATAAATAAATGTCTGATTATGGAGATTTGCTGACATTTTGTAGATTTACTTTGATGGGCTGTGTTTGTTTTTGTTTGTTTTTCTGCAGTAAGTTAATTTAGGATTATAGAATAAGCACTTCTGCAGAAAGATATTTTGAAAATATTCAATATGTGAACCGTACCTTACAAGAACACAATAACTATATGAGCTAAAATATTTAATAATGAATTTAGATAAAGATTTCACTTCACCCAAGTTGTGTTATTTGTTTTGATTTGCTTGAAAAAAGTCTGATAGTTAAAAAATTTAGATTAGAACTGAAGCATTTCTTTAAGTAAAATCAGCTTTGTAGTCATGAATAACTGAACTGTCACTTTTTAATGATTTGTTTTTAAGTTGGTTTTATGAGTTTATTAGTGAGTTTTAATATTGTGATGTTTTTATTTAACTGTATTTTACACTTTTATTTCATGTTGCTAAATCCCATCTAGGGATGGGCATTGCAAATTAGCTCTGGCTATGTTGTATAGTATTGTTAATACTTGACACTTGTCCCTATTCAAATAAACAATAAATTAAATAAAAAAATGGGGTGCATCATGTTGCTAAATATATTTTCAAATCATTCAGTTTCAAGACAGATTTTTTTGTTTATGATGGAGAACTTCTTTAAATGTTTTCAAGGAGCTTTTTTTCCCCACCATTGCTTTTATGAAAATTTACCAAGAATCTTGAATGTACTTGTTTTAAATATCTTTTAAACATGACTTCCTTATACGTTTGTGTTAGAAAAAGAGGGTTTTATTTTATCTTTCAGTTCAGCTTACGCTTGTAAAAGAGATCTGTGAACTCAATGAGATTTGCCTGGTTAAATAAAGGTTATGTAAAAAAATAATTATTGCAAATGGTTTTATTAAAATAAGTTTCCTCATTTTAATTTTCACTTTGTGCACAAGACTTCTCTGAATGTATGCTTGACATTTCATCTGCTCTATTCATGTTTGCACAAAAAAAAAGAGCCAATATTACATCTTTCAAATCTAAATGTAACTTATTACAAATGTTTCTAATGTTCAGCTGCAAGAGTTTGCCACATTTTTTTAAAGTGACAATTCCAGAATTTTATCAACACAAATACCTATTTTTTCAATACTCTGTATGTGTGACATGCACTAAATCTTTAAATGAAGAGCAAATTATGTAGAAATCGCTACACACAACAAAAATATTCAGCAATATGTTGATACACAGGCCATTTTTGGACAGAACATATGTAGGGACCCCAATAAATCTGTTTTGAAAAAATTTATTTACATTAAAGAACTTTGACTCAGTTTGTGAAATTAAAAAAACTCAAAAATTATTTGAAAAGCTATTTTGATCATTAAACCTCGATTTCTTTCTTTTTTTTTTTTTTTTCAGAGACCAGGCATGCCTCCATCCAGCCGTATGACCCCTCAGGGACCAGCCATGGGCCCTCCGGGGTACGGCGGCAGCCCTGTGTCTCGCCCCGGAATGCCTGGGGTGATGGACCCTTCTCGAAAAAGGCCAGCACCTCAACAAATCCAGCAAGTTCAGCAGCAGCAGAACCGCAACCAGCAGTAGGTTTCAACTCAGCCACAAAGCTTCACTTTAAACAGGAGATCAATGCTTAAAGTAAAAGTAAAATTGTAACTTATGTTCAGAGGTCATCATCAGTAGGATTACTGTTATCCCCATAGCTCTATTCATCTCCAGCCCAAATTAGAACAGAGACACCAGTTTAAGTTAAGAAATAAAATAGAAATTAACATTGCCATTAGTTTTTTAATATGAACTTGAGACATGTCATTGAATATTCTTAGTATAGTCTTGGTGTTCATTTGAAAAGCAACAAATTAATTTTGTAACAGCAAAATAGTACCATTTGACTATGTATTTTATAGGTTTTGGGTTACTGGGTTGCCTGAGCTGGAAGTTGAAATTAACCTTTATCCTCCAAATAACTCATTGTAAAAGTAATGGGAACATTTTTTTATTCATTAACATGTAAATATTTTTTCAACCAGACACTGCAGCTGATTTGTTAAGAAAGAGAGGCAGCATAAAGTGGCTTCGTATTTGAAGGCACGTGGAAGATAATTGTCATTTACTTGCATGATTAGGCTCAGCAGTAATGGTCCTGTGTTAATTCAGTAAGTTTGTCCGAGCACCTGCAGGATTTAATTTGAGCCCAGCACAATTCCTGATCTAATTTCAGCCCTGTAAATTAGGAACTTAATCATTGTGGTTATGCAAATACAAGTTTGTCCTTGTTGTGTTTGTGTGAATATGTTCAAAGCAGGTTTTGAAGGCTTTACATACATGTTTGTGTTTACTTATTTGTCTTTACAGCACAAAGAAGAAGAAGATGGCTGATAAAATTCTACCTCAGAGGGTGAGTGTTGATCCGTGGTGTCTGCAAATTATGCTTTTACGTAGATTCCCTTTGTTATGGTAACCAGAATTTTGCTTTCAGGTTTTTGTATTTCCTAAAATTTCTTTTTGCATAGTAAAACAAATA
The DNA here is from genome assembly GCA_031762495.1 of Anablepsoides rubrolineatus. Taxonomy (NCBI): domain Eukaryota; kingdom Metazoa; phylum Chordata; class Actinopteri; order Cyprinodontiformes; family Rivulidae; genus Anablepsoides; species Anablepsoides rubrolineatus. The sequence continues at coordinate 15,755,286 of JARVGW010000682.1, forward strand.
CATATTGTGTGTTCTAAGCATTTTATTTGTCTTGTCACAAAGAAATTTTACACAATAGCCAAATTAAGCTGTAAGCAAGTGTTCAAGGTTTGTCACCTGTTTTTGTTCTATGAAGTTATAGATCTGAGTCATAAGCTTTTGTCTGGTACTTTAATTTATTTTGGAGACTGTAACAACTAAGACAAAAAGGTCTCTGCAGCAACGAGAGGGTTCTGAGCAAAAAATTTGACCATCATTTTTTCATTTTGTGGAGCTGAAGGTTGTACTCAGTGTTAAAGTAAAATAACTAGTGTTATAGTCAGCAAATGGAAAAGGAAAGTTTTTTTAACATTCGTAATCATTTGTTCTGATAAATGGTGATAACGCTTCAGGAATCAATTGCAACACTAAGAGTTTATATCAACGCTTGTTGGCACATGCCTGGTTCAGAATTGGTCATATTTCTTTGAGTACTCTTGTGTAACTGCATTATTACAAATATGTTTGTGTTTTTTCCTAGATCAGAGAACTGGTCCCAGAGTCTCAGGCTTACATGGATCTCCTTGCTTTTGAGAGGAAGTTGGACCAGACTATTATGCGCAAGAGGCTTGATATTCAGGAGGCACTTAAAAGGCCCATTAAGGTATGTTCCAGACCTAAAATTAACCTATTGGCTAGTCAGAGTGGTCACTGTTACCTCTAACTGGATGCTTAATTCTAAGATCATATTATATTAGGCCAGAACACATGTCTGCGCACATATTTTTGTTTCATGGAGGGGACCAGACAACTGGAAGGTCCCCATGAACATAGAAGAACAAGCGTGTGTGTGTGTGCGCGGGGTGCAGAGCGGAGCGCTGTTTTCATACTGCTAGATAGCCTTATTACGGGACATGGAGACTTTTTGTTTCAGCGGGCCACCGCATCCCCACCCCCCCTTCCACGAACGACGGGGCGGGCCAATTAGACCAGAAATATTTATAAGGCACACTATTAAAAAATCAGGTCGCATTTGCGACCAAGTTAGTCGCACTCTAGAGCCTTGTCAGGACTTAGTCATCTCAAATGTCTCACTCTTTTTATTCTGTTATGTTGTCTTCCATGAGGAGATTTTTTTTATTGTGATCTAATTGTTGAACAAATTTCACTCTGTGAAATGTTGAATTTGTTGGTTTACTCATTTATTGTTGTTGTGAACAAACAGAATATCCACACATTGTAAAGTTGTCAAACCCTCCTGACAAATGTTTTGGATAAAAACAATGTGCTTTTTTTTCTGAATTCTGCACAGAATAACACAGTTTCTAATTAAGCTGCTTGTTCTTTTTTGATTTTTAGAAAAGACTGCTTGGTTGTGAAAAGTGAATCTTCTGTGTCACTTCCCATCATCAGTGCCAATGTAAAAACCTTTATTGAATGACACTGATTTAAAACTTCTTTCAATTGTTTATTTTCAGCAAAAAAGAAAGCTTCGGATTTTTATATCCAACACTTTCAACCCTGCAAAGCCTGATGCTGAGGATGGAGAGGGCACAGTTGCATCATGGGAGCTACGTGTTGAAGGGCGTCTTCTGGAAGATGTAAGCTTCGAGTCAATTTTTTTTATTTAGATTCACAATTTCTGCTTTTTAACTTTAGTATCAGTTATACATACTTGTACATTTTAAACAAAGAGAAACATTTTTACTTTTATTCTATCTTGCTTACAGACAGCTGTGTCCAAGTATGAAGCCACCAAACAAAAAAGAAAGTTCTCGTCATTCTTCAAGTCTCTTGTGATTGAATTGGACAAAGACCTGTACGGGCCTGATAATCACCTGGTTGAGGTAAGGTGATTTCTTTCAAAATCTTTTATCAGTTTCCTGTAGTTCATTGTTAAAAATAAAAAGAGCCATTTTTATGATGGTGCAAACATTATTTATGATGCTAAAATAAATTAACATTTATTGTTTTAGCTGTTTCTAAATTGTTCTGTGAATTGTTTTAGTGGCACAGGACTGCCACCACCCAGGAGACTGATGGTTTCCAAGTAAAGAGGCCCGGTGATGTGGGAGTTCGCTGCACCGTCCTGCTCATGCTTGACTACCAGGTATATTCTCAAGGGTTTGTTTTGCTTTTTTTTAAGAAGATTGTCCATGTCTTTATATAATAATTCGTATAATCATTTTTCATGGGGTGGGGAGATCAAATCGCATGTTCGCTTAGATTAAATTTCTTCTCTTATTTGGTCATTCCAGCCCCCTCAGTTTAAGCTGGACCCCCGTCTGGCCCGTATGTTGGGTATCCACACTCAGACCAGACCAGTCATCATTCAAGCCCTGTGGCAGTACGTCAAGACACACAAACTCCAAGACCCACATGAGCGCGAGTTTATTAACTGTGACAAATACCTGCAGCAGGTGAGTAATCGCTTCATTTATACGTTTTAACTGGTTTAAACTGTAAATGGATGAAATGAGGCCTCTGTAAACCTTGTGAGCATAAATTGTAGGTGACCTTTAATGGTGGAGGATTCAAAAGACTCAGATGTTCTGGTTCATTTCTGCTCTCCGTGTTGTACAGTCCATCTGTCTTATCCCTTTTTTGCCTGTCCATGTATGGTGACTCTAATGTGGGTCTGCTTCTAGTTTCCCTGAGTGTTTTTTCTGTCAAGATAAACACAGGATTGAAGGAGATTAATGTTGAATTTCTGAAAGTATGACCAGGATGGTGATACTTTTATTTTTTTGGAACAAGGAAAAGGTGGAAAAGAGCAATAAAATCAATTTGAACAGAGGCTCACAAGACTCTGATTGCATAAAAAATAACATTTACTAAACAAGTGAGATATACAGTAGATTTACTGCAGTCATGTGTTAGCTTTGTATTCTTCATATGAACAAAAACAGTCCATAACTGGTGGATGATTTGGTCCAGCGTGTGTTCATTTTTCTAAAGAAGTGCACACATTTTTTTGGCAACATTAGAATTGAATAATTGCAATAACAGAAGTGTTTATTTTGCAGATTTTTGAGACTCAGCGGATGAAGTTTTCTGAAATCCCACAGCGCTTGCATGCTCTGCTGATGCCTCCAGAACCCATCATCATAAACCATGTAATCAGGTAAGTTGTTAAACTAGAAAAAATGTTTATTTTTCAACACGAACTGGTTTAAAGTAATGCAGTGATAATGGAAACTAAAAGCTTTACATCTAAATGAAACCCTTTTTCTTAAATCCATTAAGTGCATAATTTTCAACCCTGTGTTGGAGCAAAGAATAAATAATTTCACCCCAGTACATTCAGGTAATAACTCTGCTGCTTGTGTGGGGTCAAATCTGTTTAATTTGAGGTTGTGCAGCTTGGCCTAGAACAGACTGTATTCAGGCCATAGATATTAATTAAAATAATAGACTCTCTATGTGAAGCCAGATTTGGGTAAAATAAAAAGTCCCCCTCCAGAATTTTTTCCTAGTGGATTTATGATTCACATTTTTCTTACCTTGTTGATTTACGTAAACTATTCAGTTCTCTACTATGTTTAGCTGCAATAAGTTGTTTTGTACTAATAAATAAAACCATAATTGCGTGAGCGCTGATCCCACAAATTGAACCTGACACCTTCTGTAGGTTTTTAATGCATATTAAGGCTGTTTGCATCTTTTCTTTACCACTGTTTCAATGTAATTCATATCACCTATGATGAATATTAGTGCCAGGTTTGAACATGGTCACAGTTATTTTATTAATCTCATGTGGAAAAGTCCTCATGCATTGAATAAATCTGAGATGATGATTTTTATAGGCACACAAATTATGTGGTGGGTTTATTTAGAAAATGATCTGTTTCTCAGAAGAATTCTACACATAGTGTTGTAGCCCCTCCCTCTCATTTTTCCTGCTGTTATCAGGTGTAATCCCTTAGTGACTTTTTTCCCCACTCTATAGTTACCTGTACCAAATAAACAGAGAGAGAAAAAAATGAAAATATGTTCCCCTTTGACTGACATATAGAAAGTGTAAATCAAAGAGGTGACAATCGAGAGAGATGAAACTGGAAAGGAAAAGATTATACTCCTGGCAGCTTCATTTTGAAGAAACCAATAAAGGTGCTTTATTATAGCACCTGTCTAATAAGATTAAACATTAAATTATTTTCATATGCTCTCTTCCATCACTACCACAGAACACCTTCTGTTAAGCTAACATAAATTTTTATTAAATGTAAGAATATTAAAGAAGTGTCACACATAAGTCATTCAATTTTTTTGTGTTTGTTCTTGCAAAAATATTTTTAAAAATCACCAATTGTTTCGATAATAAATTAAAAGCAAATATTACTTAAAATAGTCAAAGGTTGATTGAATGATGTTACTGATTTAGTTCTAATATGTTGATAAACGTAAGTTGCTTTTTTTAAAATCCATGCTTGAATATTAATTTCTATATTGTTGTCAAAACATGATGTACTTTTTAATTGACTAGTGTGGACCCCAATGATCAAAAGAAGACTGCTTGCTATGATATTGATGTGGAGGTGGACGACACGCTGAAGACCCAGATGAACTCCTTCCTGCTGTCCACAGCCAGCCAGCAGGAAATAGCAGGACTGGATAACAAGGTACAGCCCTCAGCACAGGAGCTCTTTTTTTTTCTGGCTTAATGTTTGTCCAAGGTATTTTCTGAGAAGCTGTGTCCAATGTAAGATTAGTGTTTCTTAGATATTTCTTTGTCATGGTTTGATCTTATGTGAGACTATTTGAAGCTTATGAGGTGTTTGAGACAGTACTTCAAGACCATAGTTTATTTGGCTTTGAGAAAACGCATCTTTGCTGTAGCCCTTTTAAAGTTATGTCAAAATAATTGTGTGTGTGTTTTTCTCTTTTATCTAACACTTGTTCAATTTGTGAGCCTCTCCTGCAGAGAACAATTTCACACATTTACTTGTTCAAATTGCTGCCTGTGCAGTATTGCTCTTTTTTTTCTTAGTTTTTTGGGTCAGGTTTTGTTGATCTCCTGCTAGCGGACATTACCTTGACTGCGAGGTCTGTAATCATATTCATATGGTAGAAAACCTTTCAGCTGAAGGACATCCTTCTGCATAGTCTTTGTTCTCAAGCAACTGCACTAAATACAGCCAGGTTGTTTACAGTTTACACTACAGGCACCATTCACTTTGTAGCATTATTTTGGTGAGGTTTGCTAGTATGCATCCTGTTTCTGGATGACTCAACATTCAGTGCCTTATAGCTTAGATGCATTTACAGTTTGGATTTTTTTGTGTGTTTTTTGTTTGCAGATTGCCTTCACCTAAAGGTGATAACTCAGAACCATTAGAGTTATGTCTCACTTTAGGAGACAAATATAAGAGAGATCGCCCAAGTACAAGCCAGGTATAATCTGGTATATCTCTTTCATATAATGAACCTTTTCTTGTTCTGTTTTTCTCAGATCCATGAAACTATTGAGACGATCAACCAACTGAAAACCCAAAGGGAGTTCATGTTGAGTTTTGCCAGAGATCCTCAGGGATTTATTAACGACTGGCTTCAGTCCCAGTGCAGAGACCTCAAGGTGAGTTTGTCTGCTGTGTCCTCAGGATGGATATTTATCTTAGGTTTCACATCACACTGTTGTTGCTGGATTTTTTTTTTTTTTTTTTAAGAAAATCTACTTTCAACTCCTATTTTACTCTTCTTAAGTTTGAAGCATTTATACGTTAAGCCTTTCAAATGAGTAATGGCTGAGTAAAAGCCACATTTTGTATAAATGTGCATTTCAAAAAGAAACAATCCCCTAGGGTGTAAAAAGATAAAGACTCAGCAGTTTATGTTTCCTCACTGACAGTATTCTTAAATATCAAAGTGCAATAAAACAAAAGCACACGACTCATCATTTTTTGCCACCCAATATTGTCATTGGGTTTTTTAAAGATACATTTGACTGTATTTGTTTATATAACTCATTAATTTCACTTTTTCCCGGTGTAAGAGAGTTACTTATTAAACTTTTTTTAGATTGACTTTAAAATCTGTAAAACCTTGAGGACTCTGGGCAAGTATTTCTATTATTTTTTTATGGGGTCTTTAAAATCGGTCTATTAATGTGCAGTCAGAAGCTGAATACCATTTAAAATTAAGCTCCATCTCAAATGACCATATTCTGGTTATCACATTGATTTATTGTATAATCTAGTTTTCCAATACTCATTTAATTGTGACAAACATTGTGTTTATCTTTAGTTTGTAATGTATGTAATTTAAAATGGAAATGTGAACTAATCAGTTACAAAATAAAGTCTGTATACATGTTTTAAAGTTGGTCAAGAGGCTAATTATTAGTACCAGTATTTCTTTTGAATATTTCTGGATGAATTGAGATGAAAAATTCATAACTCAGGAGCATGTGTGTATCTCCCCCACACATTCAGATCTAAAGATCTTTAATTCATTACTGATCCTGTCAACTGGCAGAAATGTTAGAATTATTAAATCCATATTTTTTGGCTCGTCCTCTATTCTAGTAGATCAAATCTGACACCGTGAACCGGCAAATCAATCACGTGAGAAAAGTGTGGAAGGGCTGAGTTGCTTAAAATTGATAGTGTTTTGAGCTGTAAATGTTCCCCCTGTTCATTCTCAGGTGAAAAACAAAATCATCCAGGTATATCCCAATTTGTGTTTGTTTACCTGTTTTGTCTGAGCCAAATTATTCTGTCATCCATTTATTGCTGTGCTAAAGAGAGTAGATTGGATTTGGAGGTGAAGGGTTGGCTCTTGTGGGATAGTATGAAATTACATTACTGTCGCCACTGAAGTATGCAATGCAGAAAACAAAACCTCCAGTGTTAACACTTGATAAATGACAAACTGAATACTGAGCACACTTTAGGCATGTAAAAGGCATTTTATACTCTGTAATCAAAATGTTTAAAAGCAGTTCTAATTTACAAAAAAATGCAAAATAACCAACGTAAAAATTACCAAATATTTAGAAACTCGCTCAGCTCTTTCACACTAAAAGCTCATGCAGTTCACGTTTGTCCTAAAAATGGGTGTGAAACTTTCACTAACACATCTGACCGGATGCATACTCATTCCCTGACCTTGGACCTCACTTCTCCCGAGTGAACAGCTGCTGCCCACCTTTAGTGTTTGTTCAGTTGAATCTGGAAAACTAAGCAAATTCCATTCTGAGCTGCTTGCTTTCCCAACAGCTTCACGGTCAGCTTAATGTAGACCTTGTGCTGTTTATCAGTTGTATCTTTTTAGTTTAGGCTGCTTCACTTGTATTGTTTTGCTTACAGACTATGACTGATGTGGTGGGAAACCTAGAAGAGGAGCGAAGAGCAGAGTTTTACTACCAACCCTGGGCTCAGGAGGCCGTCTGTCGCTACTTCTACTCCAAAGTAAATTTCTCTTTGTTTATATATATACATATCCTCTAAGATTTTTTGCTCTTTATTTTTAAGAACCTTGAATCAAAGCATAATATTAGGACATCATTTTTGCATATAATTATTTTCACGCTACATTTTTAATAGGTTTTGCAGTCAATTATATTTTATTTTTTGCAGATAGTAATGTTTTCATTGATCTCGGTTGTTATTTCTTGAAGTCAGAAATGTTTTTATATGATAATTGTAAATATACAGTCATTAGCCTCTGTGAATGAAGTCCCTCAGTTGGTTGATAGTTTTATAGCTTGCATTTTACGAGTCTTAACAAATTTAACATTGACAACCAAACAAACAAGCATCTGTTTACTTTACTCTTATTGACCTGTTTTTTAGTTAATCGCAAAATGTCCTGATAATTACTTTGTCTGCATAAAAACATCTTTCAGGTCCAACAGAGGCGACAGGAGCTGGAGCAGGCACTCGGTATCAGGAACACTTGAAGAAGTTTGTCCACAAAACATCCTCCAAAGACGGAGATGAAGAGTTTTGTTGGATGAAGAGTGTGTGTGTTATAGTGTGTGTGTGTGGGATGTTCTAACTGAAATCCTCACAGTTTTCAGACAGACACGTTGATGCTAGATGACTTTACTGTTAAATTAGGATGTCAGGTTTTTCTTTTTTTTTTTTTCACCATTTGGTTCAAGAGTAGTTTCAGTTATGTTCCTTTGACATTTATTGAGTTTTTCCTTTTTATTTTATTGCAGTTCTTTTGAGCACAGCTTTTTTTAAATTTTCTGTTGCACGTCTTAACCTTCAGGCATTCCTTTCATTTGGATACACTGTCAACTCAAAAGTACAGATTGTATCTGGAATCTTTAAATGTAATGTTTCTCTTGAACAAATAACATCAAACTCTCTGTGGGGTTTTTTGTTTCTAACTGATTGAGAAAAAGGTTACATGTTATGTTCCTAACTATTGTTCAAATACTTTCCCTTTGAGGTAAATATTGATAGTGATTGTGTTTGTGATCAGCTGGAGTTTTTGCTGCATATTGGTTGTTTATTTCTCACTTTTTTTAGTTGTTTTGACAGTGCCAGAGTCTGTATAAGCAGCATTTTAAAGCTCAGTAAATCACAGCATTGTTGCAGCAAAGCGGCTACCTTTTTGTTCTCATGACCATTTGATATGAAGTTTACTTATTTTATTCTTAGTGATCTTTGTTTTTGTATTACATCCATACTTGTCTTGTTAGCTAGTACAAATAATCATAAAAGTAGCTAGTATGGGTATCTATATAGTTTTGTAAATATTAATTAAAAACACTTCAGATGGATGTGAAATTATTCAGTATCTAAAGTTGAGCGATCTTCTCTTAGGTTTTTGTCTACAATCTGATAGTTACAGCAGTATTTATATTTATCAGCCCATTTCTCTCAGTGCAGTGATTTAACCATCATCTTTAAGGAACCACATCTCTTCGCAGCAACATGCTGTCAGATTTGTGTCACCTTCAAGTTGAAGAAATCAGACTTTTGCGTTTTTCTTTTTTTTTTTCTTATGTCATGTTTTTTTGTAATGTGCAGAAGAAGCCCTGTGGCAGAGCAGGTTTGAGGAGCTGCAGTTTCTTTATATACTGACTATAGTCCCGGCATGTCCGGGTTTAATCCTGTTAAAGGTTATGATGAGTGTCATTTGGAGGTTTGCGGTGTGATTTTTATTAATGAATTCCAAGAATACACTAATGTGGGTTTGGGCAGGGACGGGCGTGGAGGTGATCGTTGGGGGAACCTCTGGGGTGTGAAACAACATTGAGTGGATTGTAGGATTATGTGAATCTGCAGACTTTTTTCATGGACCAAACCTATTTTTCTGTATGTTCATATGTTATAATAAAGGATATGTAAAAGTTCTTTCTCCTATTTCATTTTTTTTTTACTTGTATCACATGTAAAATATTTTCATATTGAGTTTTTTTCTGTCTAGAAGCTCCCTTTGAGAGCTATACATTATAAATATTATGTTTTGTTAATATTTTCTTTACCTTGAAACCTTTTGAAAGTAAGCAGCTTGTGTGTTTTTTGTGTTATCACTACAGAAATGTAAGTGAGCTCTTTTGTAAGAGGTCACAAGTCAATATAGTTCATTAACCTCTGGTTCAAACGGTAACTATACACATGTGAAACTTGTTAAATGGTTACCAGTAATGACTCATGACAAATTGTTTATAGTTGAGTTTAACTGAATTAATGATCACTCACTGCTCAAAGGAAGTGTTTATCTGTTTCTCTTAATATCTAGTTATAATTCAATCAATTGATCTGATATATGGCCTTGGACACGTTCTGATTCTCATTTAAATATTGCAAGAGCCTCTGGACTGATTTTAATTAAACTTTTGGGAAAGTATCAAGTGTATATGTACAATTAAACTTTTGGCAGTAATTCAATATGGCCACTACAGCAAATCAACAGTAGCAAACAAAAATAACTATGACTCAAGTTGTAAAAAAAAATTGTTCATTAATTTTAAGCTTTAACCAAAATGGCTTATTCCCCAAAATAATAAAAGGTGGAGGGTGATGAAGATTCTTTCAAATAAATTGGGCCTTTTTAAACAAATCATTTCAGCTCTTTATTTACTGATAAAAACTGATGCAATCAAGTCTGAGACGTGATCTTTGGGTTTCTGGAGAGACTCTTCTAATCAATGACTAGGTCAGCAAAGGGGGGCAGTGCCTCCTGTGGATCTTGGACTCTTCAGCGCCTTTGGGACTGCGGAAGAGGGGCAACAGAGCAGACCAACCATCAGTGCAGGGGGGTTGTTCCTGCTCCTCAGCTGTCCTCCTGATATAAATCCACTCTGTTCTGGACCTGCAGTCCGTCTTCGCACCAGCAGCAGCTCCAAAACCTGCGATGGCAGCGCCCAAGAAAGTGTGTGTGATCGGCTCTGGGAACTGGTGAGAGGAGCATTTTGTGCTCAGCATAAAGGTCATGTGGGAGGTGGGGGGGGAAACAGCTGAGGTTCAGTGAAGTTCTGAGGATAAGATTCAGCACGCAGAGCACAGGAGCTTTTTGTACTTGCAAGTTTGCAAACTTGTGCAACTTTAACAGCAGATAAATGATTAACAAACTATATAACTCCTTGCTTTTTTTTATTCTTTCTGCAAGGCTGCAGAGTGTATTTTCATTAACGTGCTGCTGACTCTTCATGTCCTTAACTTTGAAATCTTTATTAAAGAAGACATTTTAATAGTCTGCACAGTATCTGTGCTGAACCAGCCTTCATGTGGTGTTGCTGTCCTTCAGTCAGTTTGACATTTAGTCTCTGTGCTGGATGCAGCTACCTCATTATATTAGATTTTATGCTGCAGGAGAGAGAAAAAAAACTTCTCCAGTGTTTAGCGTATGGTTGAAGTGTCATTGTGACTTATTAATGTTCAAATTTTATGACATTCAGCAGAAAGTTGTTTATGTTTGATTTCATAGTTTGCATTTTTAAAATAACCCAAATTTAAAATGCTTTGTAAAACATTGAAAGTTAAAGAAGTAAAAGTGCAGACAAAATTATTGTCCTTATTTTTCTAAAATAAAACTACTCAAACTCTTAATTACTTTTGTTGCCAGTTTTGTATTCTAATCCTGGAACTCATTGCAGTGATCTAACTTGGATTTGTTGTGTTTTTAACAATAACTTATGGACTTTTTAATTCTATGTTCACACTGAAAGTGGGGCATCAGTAAGACAGTAAAGAGGTTTTTTGTCACAAAAACAAACTTCTCCACATGGCTTTTAACTAAAAATAAAATAAGCACTTATTTAAAAAAAAGCATTTAACACAGTGTAATGTGCCTTCAGTACAAGAATTAAACATTTTCTGGTACTATGTCACGGGGAAAAAAAGACAATCTTTTCAAAAGAGTGATCAAATTCAACCACATTAGATTAATGTGTCCTTGCTTCCACAGGGGGTCTGCCATTGCCAAGATTGTTGGTGCCAACGCAGCCAAACATGACAAGTTTGACACCACGGTTAACATGTGGGTGTTTGAGGAGACGGTGAACGACCGCAAACTCTCCGAAATCATCAACACAGACCACGAAAACGTGAAATACCTGCCAGGCCACAAGCTGCCTGCCAATGTGGTGAGTCTGCAGCACTAAAGCACTGCATCTGTCAACCTGTAGCACCTGCTTATAGTCAGAGAGAGGAGTTATTAACGGTGGTCCAGATGCACCCTTGTGCCTTGGCTTGCCAAAACGAGTCTTCCGTCTTTTCACCAGGTGGCTGTCCCAGACCTGGCTGAGTCTGTGAAAGGAGCCGACGTCCTGATCTTTGTGGTTCCGCACCAGTTCATCGGGAGAGTGTGTGAAACCATTAAAGACCACATAAAGAAAGATGCTGTCGGAATGTCCCTCATCAAGGTTAGTTTAACTAACTATGTGCATTGATGTATGTTTAATTACATCAATAAGTTTACTTGCATAAATAATACAACTAGCCTCTAGTTTTGATGTGCCACCCCAACTTTATTATTGCCCCCCTTCTGATCCCCGCTTTGAAAACCTTCGGGAGGCACCCCTGTCCTCTCGGTGAGCCTGTATGGAACTGGCTCACCTTGTGTTTTGAAAAACCTCTGCAATAAACCATTAGAAAAATGTTCTAACTAACCATAAATTTTATTTGTATTAATATATTTTCCATGTTTTTATTTTTTTTAACTCCAGGGTGTAGATGCAGGTCCTGAGGGTCTGAAGCTCATTTCTGAGGTCATCCGAGGGAAACTGGGCATCACTATGACTGTCCTCATGGGTGCAAACATCGCTAATGAGGTTGCTGATGAGAAATTCTGTGAAACAACAATCGGTGAGGGAGGTTACTGATGTAAACAGGACGCACTGAGCTGTTTAATTCTCGCCTTGCTTTTACTTTAGGATAGTTGTAGATGTCTGCGTGTTGAGCTTCTGCAAACTAACAAGGTTTCACTTTGTTTAAGAAAACTGCATTCAGGTTTTGTCTAATTTTGACCCCAACAAAAAGTCACAGGAAATAGAAAAAAGCATGTAGTCTTAACATTTTTTTAAAGAGCCTCTAACTAAAATCAAAAACTTGTTAATAAAATCACCATCATATGTTGTAAAACGTGTCATTCTCATGTATCATGGTAATTAACAGACTTCATCCTCTTTGGACAGGAGGAAAAACTTGTGTTTAATTAAATCTTTTTTAGTTTCAGCCTCAATTATTGTTTTACCCAATCAGCTTAATTAAAACTTGGCCCAATTTATTATTATTTTTTGGAGTAATTTGGGTGAAAATATTTAATTGAACTATTTTTGTCCCATCAAAAACCTGTTTTTTGTTGTTTCAGGGTGCAGAGACAAGGCAGTGGGGCCGCTGCTGAAGGAGCTGATGGAGACCCCCAACTTTCGTGTGACCGTGGTGGAGGAGTCAGATGTGGTTGAGATCTGCGGGGCGCTCAAGGTTTCCCTTCTTTACTAAACTAATCTTGACTCAAAGCAATATAATGTGCTTTAAGCACATTATAACTGCAGAAAGAGGCACATTTGTTTTAATGGAATTTTTGAAATCTATTAAATCTGTCACAACTGAACAAAAACCTCTCGCTAAATAAAGGCCGACCGTTCTTTGGAGGAATGCTTATCGATTGTAAGGAAAAGTGAGTAAAGAAATGGATGGACAAAACAACTGGACTTTGATTTTGTGGCTAAATATGTTTCCCTTGCCTTGTGGGAGCTTTCTCAATTCAAAAGCTGAAATTGAGTTTGGAATTGAGAAAGCCCCCCATATTGGAAGCAAAACTATTTCAACTAAACAATATATCAAGTTGTTTTTTTCCCCTTTTTTATTTATCCAGCGGTTCATGAAACATCTTTACAAACAGAAAGACACACAGTGTTGACTTGAGCGGTTATTATCAAAGATTCAATCAGTGACTGTCGACGACCGTCTCTGCAGAACATTGTGGCGGTGGGAGCAGGTTTCTGCGACGGACTGGGGTTCGGGGACAACACCAAAGCGGCGGTGATTCGTCTCGGCCTGATGGAGATGATCGCCTTCGCCAGGGTCTTCTGCACAAACTGCCCCGTCTCGCCCACCACCTTCCTGGAGAGCTGCGGCGTCGCTGACCTCATCACGACCTGCTACGGAGGCCGCAACCGCAAGATCGGAGAGGCTTTCGCCAAAACAGGCAAAGTATGGAGCAGCCTTGATCTCCTTCAAGCTTCCTTTTTGATGTTTTATTTTAAGAACTGCTGCTGCACATTTATTTTATTTTATTTTTTCCTGTTTAGAGCATTGAGCAGCTGGAGAATGAGCTGCTGAATGGGCAGAAGCTTCAGGGTCCCGCCACAGCAAGTGAAGTCCACGTAATCTTGAAACAAAAAAACATGCTGGAAAAGTAAGTGAGTCTTCTATGCGTTAAGTAGGAAATATTGAAGTTTTTGAAAAGTTCAACTCTGTGCGGCAAAAAAATATCTTTAAATATGTTTGGGTCATGTTTTTCAACCCGTTCATTTTTCTCCATTTTCTAAAAGCATTGCAGTTGTTGGATGCACGTCTACAACTGACTAACTTTTGGTTGGTTTCAACTAACTTAGTTGAAAACTCTGACATGATTCCTTCAAGAACTGCTTGACCTTTTATTTGTTTAATGTTTTGGACCAAGACAAGTTTGTCGTTTTTAACCCAGCCTTTTTCTTGTTTCCTGCAGGTTTCCTCTGTTCACTGCGGTTCAGGAGATCTGCTTCAATGGTCACCCAGTCACGGATTTCATCAAGTGTTTGCAAAACCACCCAGAGCACATGTGAGAACCGGACTTGAGGAATCATGGATTGGATGGAAGCTGGGAAAGACATTTACACACAAGCTACTGTGTAACCATGATGGTAATGGAGGAGACACTTTTGGTCTTGAGCTTTTCTTGTTGAAGTCAGTTTGGTTCCCCACCATAGAAAACAAAACATATTGCCCTTCACCTACCTGAACTTCTGACAGAAACACCCTTTCTCTTTTTGTTTTTACTGATTGATAAATTGTTGCTCAATTCTTTCAAGTCTTAAACATTTTAAGATTTTAAATCCCTGTGCCTTACATGGACTGATATACTAACAATGACTTCTGTCTTTGTTTTACAAAACATTTTTTAATAAAAGTGGATTTTAAAAAGCCCTGAACAAAACCAACTCCCACTAAATGTTTTTAACTAAAACGATGCAACAAAAATGTATTTTTCAATAAATTATTAAACCTCTTATTTTGTGTTTGTTAATATTCCTCATTCAGTGGAGCCCTGCAGGATCCGCTCATACAGTTGAGGAAAGCAGCGTTGCTGTAACCTGACCTGAGATGAGCCTGGCATGCTACTCTAAACTCTTCACCTTTACCATTTTCACCAGCGTTGAGATCAGCCTTTCTTTAAGTGCACGACCTGTCTCAGTCACCTCATAGGTGACGCCCTTGCACTGCTCACGAAGAACCTGTTCTCGTACTGAAACAATTAACTTTTTTTCTAAGTCGCAATCATTACGTGGAGTTTCAGTCAATGGTTTCTCCTTCATTTGAATGTCCACGGCCTGTTTCCATAGGTTTAGAATCAAATTTTCACATATCCTTCCTGCAAGTTAAAGATTGTGGAAAATCCCAGTGTTTATATGAAGCAACTTGGATGACCATTTGTTTAACTTGGATTATCTCAGTGAGATCCATTGAATACCCATTGAGTCAACTGCCCTCTGAGACATCTAATAATACACCCTCCAAAGGAGCAAATGTCCATCTATAATTAGAGAGCAGATAGCAATGCAGCTGCCTCATTCCAACTTGACAACACGAATGGATGGATGGATGCTCCCTTTGGAATACCCCAATCAAAAAAAAAAAAAAAAAGATTTAGCAACCTGTCAAGTGATTTAAAGTTTCAAAACTTGTGTTATCTTTAAATTAGGTTTCTTCTAAATAAAGTGAATATGATGTCAACATGTTATATACTTTTCTCCACATGATTGTAATACACTGTTTGAGCACTTGGGTGTGCAATCACATCGACCATTGACTCGACGCCCCACCATCTGCCTCCTTCTCAGTTCCTGGTAAACTTTTTCCCCCAAAATTAATGAGATGTTTAACTAAGTTTTCTTTTTTTTCATTTATAACAACTAAAATATAAACCGAGTAAAAATCAAATGAGATGAGATGGAGGCCATGTGCATTTACACATAAGAGAAGGGAGGGACTTGCCTCACTTCCTCAATTCCAGTCTTCGTCTGGAGCCATCAGCCAATCACCGTCAAGCTAGCTGAAAGCAACCGGAAACTCATTTACAGCTGTTTCAAAACTACAAAGTAAAAGTCAATTCGAAGGCAACCCATATTTTTACGTTTACCCTGTTTAAAAGATTAAGTTCAGCTGCCGAATAGACTGAATTCTAGATTGCCCTGTGCTATATGATGTTACACAAACATTTAACCTATGTTAAATATATAAAAAATTCTTGATCAACACCAAGATTTTCTAGCATCACCAGACTCGGTGTCCCAGTTTGGTATCAAACTTGGTTAGATAATAAACAACAGAAAACCTTGGATGAGTGACTGTCAGTTCAGTTAGAGTACAATAATGTTGTAGCAACACAAATAACATAACTATTGCATTTGTTAATTTATGACTTTGGTTTTGCATCATTGCAGCAATTATGCCAAAATACATCAAACTTTTTAAGCTAAATTTTACCGTCTTCCATCCATCCATCCATTATCTATACCCGCTTCTTCCTTTCAAGGTCACAGGGGTCACCGATGCCCATATCCAGCAGTCACAGTGCGAGGGGTGGGGTGTACACCCTGGACAGGTTGCAAAATCCATCACAGGACATTTTATCATCTTAAGATCCCCATAATCAGAAACCACAAATTCAAGAACCACTGATCAGGGAGATGCTTGTTGAGCTTTTGTCAAACTTCCACAGAGACTCACTAAAATGTTAAAGGTAAGTTGCTAAAGTCATGAAGACAGGTTATAAACAAACATTCATGAAGTAAAAATATAATAAATAAAAATTGGTCCTTGAATTAAAGATTTGTAAGCATCAAGTGTGACAAAAGCAACCTTTTGTTTTGAAAATCATAACCAGAAGCGCAGCTCCGCTCGCGCTGACTTGTCCTCGTGCGGTAAAGTTGAGTGTGGCAACAAGTGGCACCGTGCGGCGCGGAGGAAGAACACTGCCAACGAGTTGAGCGTTCCCTCTCTTTCCGAAGAGAAAGTACTTTCCTCCGTGTGTCCGGGGACGGGAAGGCAGTGAAACATCATGGCTGCTCTTTCAGCCTGGTTCTGGAACGAGAGGTTTTGGCTGCCACACAACGTAACCTGGGCGGATCTGGCCGACCCAGCTCCCGGGGTGGAGTATCCCAAAGCTGGACACTTGTTGGCAGCTTTACCCTTGGCTCTGGGGATTTTTACTGTCCGGATACTCTTTGAAAGGTTCGTATTTGAAAACCACGTTGTTAATAAGACGGAAACTTATCAAATTTATTTTTATTTTGGGTTTGTTTTTGCTCCTCCTCGGCAGATGATGGGTTAGCTAACTGTGATGTGGGTGGACCAGCATAATTCACCAGTTATAATACAGGGGAACAAAATCACATAACCATCAACACAAGCTGCAAAACAGATTCATAATAGTACTATTTACAGAAATGTCTCCTGTTTTTAAAGTCTGCTTTCGAACTGGCATATTAACCCAGTCGAAAAAAAAGTAAATTCCCAAGCAAAATCATTCTGAAATCTTAAATCTGTGATCGCAACGTGCCTCTTTGGACGTTTTTGTTGACGTCCCCGGAAATACACCTTCTCAGAAGTGCTACCATTGTCTCTGAAGTTTACAATTCCATGAAACCCCTCATCATCTCATTTCATAACCACCATTCTATAAACGATCTGGATCTGGTTGCTTATCCAGTTCTGTGCAAAAGTTTAGCCGCGCTTTTGTTCATCGGTTGCACTTTGGTTTCCTGCATATTTGAATTCTTGCCAGCAGCACGCTTTGCCAAAAGAAACCAGCATTGGTGACCTGCAGGCTTTTTGAAATGTTTCAAAGCAATGGATTTCTTTCATGTGTGGCTGCAGAGCTGCAAAAAATGTGAAGTCTTTTCATGGCAGGTCTGGCCTTCCTGCTTCCAGGTAGTCATTGCAAAAATTTCAAGACAACCGATCAAAGAAAAACAATCATTTTTTTCCCCCTGATATTGATGGCTCTTAAATGAAAAGCTCAAGTAGAATTTGTGAACAGCTACCACTACAATAAGTGTTTGTTTACCTATGGAAACAAACAAAGTGACTGAATATAGGTCAGCAGTGGCTATGTTCATTATAAAGCTGTTTTGGATGGAGAAGTCTGACAATTTGGACATATTGGCACACATTTTATGCTGTGATTTGTGGAGTCAAACCTGCAGATAGTGTATGAAAGTGGTTTGACTCGTATATTTCCACAGGAACGTTATTCCTGAAATCCTGGGCTTGTCTGATTCCACCAAATTCAATTTCCAACCTAGATTAAAAATAACCTCTTGCATGACTCAAGCTTCCATGTGCTGTTTGGGGATTTTGACAGGTGCTTTGTTTACATTGATTGTGTACCTGCATTTCAAAACTGCACAAGTATGTCTGGAAAACTACTAAAGTAAACTCTTTAGAACTGCACCATTTGTTATGGTTAAGATAACCTTTATTATCTTTCTTTAAACAATTCACAAAAGTACTTTTAAGTGCAGATAAAATTACAACTGTTTTGTAGATAAGGAAAGAACGCTTTCTACATTCAAGGCCCTTTGTGGCCTGAAGTTGAATGTTTCATGTGCATCAGCTTTACAAGTGACTCACTGATGACTCTTTTAGGTGTGCCTTAAATTCATTCGGTTTGATAAATGGAGAGTAATTGGGAGCACAGGATAATCTTTGTCAGACCTCAAAGTTGCAGTTTAACTACATAACGTTGTAAAAAAAAAAAAAGATGCTGCTCATTGGTTTTTCATCTCAGCTGTTAGTGTGATTTTTTTATTTATTTTTTTGTTGCCAGTCACTTGAACCAATTCTCTCCGAGGCAACAAAAAACCCACTGACTAAAACTTGAACTGATAATGAAGGACCTGACGTACTGGTTTTACCAGTGTTAATGGCCCATTCAATGTAAAATGTGAAAAAAGTACTACTGGACGCTTTTGTTTTCCCATTTAGTTCTGTTCAGTCTCTTAAATCTGAACAAATTTGACAGGAAAAGTCACTTTTTAGTGGATTTTGCTTAAAGTCACCTTTAGACAAGCTTGCTGTTGATTCTTA
Organism: Anablepsoides rubrolineatus; assembly: GCA_031762495.1. Lineage (NCBI taxonomy): Eukaryota > Metazoa > Chordata > Actinopteri > Cyprinodontiformes > Rivulidae > Anablepsoides > Anablepsoides rubrolineatus. The sequence goes on from JARVGW010000682.1 coordinate 15,773,999, forward strand.
GTTTTGTTTCTGCACAGATTTTAGAGTTTCAGGCTATAGAAAAGTATTTAACATCGTGTTAGCTTTTCTTTTTTTTAATCTACAAAGAAGAGCCACAGCTTGATGAGCTCCAAGTGTAAAAATAAAAAATACAAGTTCAGATTTTTTTTTTTAGCAGTTCACGGTACAGATTTGCTGTCAGACTTAATTTTGTTAGAGAAGTTATTTGGTTAGAAAGTTGGGCAACGTCTAACTCACAGGATCAATACCTTGTAAAATATCTGTGTAGTCAACACATATAAAATAAATCATATTTTTAGCTGGATGAATACCTCGGCTGTTTATGGAGACACCTACAAAATGCAAAAGAAGAAGAACAAACATACAAACCTACATGTGTCTAATCTAACATGACATGTCATCGTTTTATTGAAAAATATGGTCAGACTTTTGCAGGCTTTCCTTAAACCGCTTAATTCACAGCCAGTGTTGCAATGACTTTTGTTTCCATGTTTAGATCTACCCCTCAGTTCTCCACTAAAACCACAGCTCGGCACGGAACCGGCTGCACATAAACACAGTTGTTGTTCAAATCCGCACACGTGGTTTTCTAAACTGAGGGAATATGATTCACTAACCTGTTTTTGCGTTTTGTTAAGACCTGGCACTGGCCTTGCAATGTCGTTTTGTAACTTTCACTTGTACGACAGAATGTCAAGTCACAAGACGACTAATCAAACTGGTCCTCTGGCATTTTAAAAGCATGACAGATGGAAATTTCCTCTGATTGTCGTTTATTGCTTAGCCCGATCTGTTGTGGCGTCATCCCAAGACTTGAAGCAAATCATTAAGTTTGTCTTTTTTTAGTATTTTCTTTTTAAGTTTGATGATTAGTTACGATCTCTGCAATCATTAAAAACACACAAAACTCCTGCTGCAACCAAGATTAGTGGAGACTGTTTTGGGTGCAGAATAATTTTCCAGAACTTCATTTATAATCTATTTCTTCCACTTTAAATTCAATTATGGTAACTAAAATAAGTAATATATTGCCAGCTTGCTTGTACAAAATATCTGTTTGAAACACACCTGATAGTGGCGTGACAACAAACAGAAGCCCACGTCAGGAAGTACCTCTGTTGGTACACATTCTACACCAGAACACTCAACAAATCATGTTTCTGAGCAGTCTGTTAGATCAATAATATTCAGGAAAACAAACATTCAGTGATATGCTTTGTCTGTTTTAATCTGAACATAATCAAGTGACTGTAAACAAGAAGCAATCAGATATTAGAGGTGTCAAAGGAGAAACGGAGAGGCGTTCAGCAAGGTGCCAGTCTGCTCGGCACCACCTGTTTCAGGTTTCAGAGCTGCCAGTCGGTCCCTCTGGTGCAAAAGGTGTCCTCAAGGAGAGCGTGGTGGTGTGACAATGGCGGGGGTTGTTATCAGAGAGCAATTACTCTCCGAGAACCCAGACAGCCACGGTTATTTATTTATCAGAAGAAAGCTGCAGCTTCAGTTCGTATCTTTCTCTATAAAAGCGACACACTGTTCGGCATACACACACACACACATCATTATGTGCAGTGGAGGGGGGTCCAGGGACACACCTGTTTCTAGGTCTTAAAGTGACATCATCTGAAAGCCTGAAACTGAGTCAAAAATTAAGCTTTGTGTTCCCAACACAGGTCTCAAGATTTCACCTTTAAACCGCATCAACCTTCACTGATTACAGAAGTTTTATTGAAATCAGCTCTAGTCAAAGTGAAGCTTTAGATGTTTTGAATAATTCTTTGTTCTTGTTCCCTTTTCTCCCCCCCCCCCCACCTTGTCTTTCTCGTTAACTTTGACTTCATCTGTTTTAAATATTTCCTCAGCAGTTCTTTGTTCTCTACTAACGCTTTATTAGCATGCCTAAAATATACTTCTGTATATTACCTGCTTCTTGTCTCTGTTTTATCGCATGGCTTTAAAATCGGTTATACTGATAGGTAATTTACCTTGAAAATACAGAAGTGACAACACGAACTCGGTCAGTTTTACAGAGTTTGACCTACAATTTGGTGTGATAGTACTAGTAGCTGAGTGCTAGTCATCATACACACTCAACTTTTCTCAACTTAATATGATCTTAGTCTAAAACTCTGGGATGAAAGACAGCGAATGATAGGCATTTTTTTCGGGGAATGCTCAGCCTTAAATTAAAGATGGGACTGTTGTGTTGCTGTGAGAGACATCACTGCCGGGTCTTTAGTTTCTGTTGAGGCCTTCTTTAGCAGCGTTACACAAAATGTGACATCACTTAACATCTTTTTTAAATTTGAAGTCCACGTGCAGTGTACACCTCATCTTTGTGCTGGGATTGGGAATTACTCTTTTGTTTTTTTGGTTTTATGCAGCCCACCCAGACCCCCCTCCCTCTTTTTCTCGGCCAGTTCATTCTTGTTTGATCTTAATCATTGCTTTGCCTCTGTCACTGACTTTGTAGACGCCAGTGTGTTCTTTAGTAAGCCGTGTCGAGGTTTAACTACAAAGTAAGATGTGTGTGAGATCGTTTGCCCCGTTTCCACCTGAACTAACGGGCATTTTATCTTCAAGAAAGTGAGCGTAGATTGTAAAAATTAAATGTCGATTTCAATCATTACGCATGTTCTTGTTCATGTAAAAAAAAAAGAGGCATTATCTCGTCGCAGTTCTGATTTTAAATGTAAAGTCAAATGAAGGCCATGTTTAAATCCTGTCCTGTTCTATGAATAGAGCTGAGCCTGTGTCTCAGTCGAATGGGTCTGGGAGGTTTTCCAGTGTCGGGCTTTGTATGCAGTTTGGTGCTCTTCTCTTCACAGCTGTCAGGACCACAAGTGTCCATGTAAACAGACCACACCACGCCTGTCTGTTGGTAACAGGCTTTGTGTATTTTCAAGGGGTCAGTTTCTGAGAAGGAACAGGGGCATTTTGACATTTGACATAAATAGATTAGCTTAGATTTCACTCTTTTTTTTTTTTTTCCCCCCTCCATCTGTTGTTGCTGTCTGCCCATTCGCACGGCAGGCTCTGGCTTGTGTAAAGATTTGTGTCGCTCCGTCATCTTTTCTATCACGGATCTGGACCTGTAGCAGATGTTGCCTGTATTTTGTTCTGCGTCAGCTCGTCTTTTACCTCATGCATGTGGTTGAGTAATCATTTAATAGAAGGATTGCTGGAAAGCCAAACTTCGGGGTTAAGTTCTGGATATATCAGACTTGCGCAATTCAACACGATCTTGTTGTTAAATTTTTAAGGCGGTCAAAGTGCTCAACACTGATAGTTAGAGGTAGCTCGTTACGTTTTCTTAATATGTAACATGGATGTAAAGAGCAGAATGGGGATTGCCCTGAGTAATGTTTAACAACATTACGACACGTAGAACTGAACTGTCCAGTCTAACATCTCTGCAGTTATTTTTGTTTTGGTTGTGCCTCTATATCTCTGAGTCAAGAGTTCACTGCTTTTGTTGGTGTTGTTCACTCATTTCATCATTATTATCTTTAACACTATCTTCACAAGATATGAACATGATGCAAACTTGTATATCTGTTCTCTGTTTTTGTTGCAGCGCCTTTACAAATTGTGCAAAAAATAGATGACAACAAAGCATAAAACTATAAATGAACAGACCATATGTTCTCCTCGCTTTACTCAAAATGCATCACAGCCCTTCTGGTAACTTTGAGGTGACCAGCAGAGTTTCACCTTGAGGACATACTCGTCGAAAACAGCAAAGAAGTGAAAAGTCACAACAAAATTGTCTGTTTGTCCTATTATTAGGAACAACCTGAATAAATCAGACTGTTACATTTATTGTTGCATTAAATGAGAGTAATTTGTCAAGAAGTAGCTGTTTTATAAGCTTGAATTATTCAGTGAAGATAAAAGTAAAGCTTTTTAGACCAGTCGGGCAAACTTTAGATGTGTGACAGAAATAAAGTGTGACCGGAGGCCCCTCATTTTTTAAAATTTACAAAAAGGTAATGAGTGGGACTTTCTTTTTAACAGTTATGCTGCTTATTAGGAGCATTTAATCACAGAGCAGGAATTTTTTATCAGTGGAAACCCGATATTAAAAAGTGGTCAGACATTTATTTTAACTGATGCTTCTGCAGCATTTAGTAAAAACAAAAAAAAAACGCCACCAAATCCTATTTTTCTATCATACCATAACATCTGGAAAGCATCTGATTGTCATCAGATTTCATTTTCAGCTGAAAATGATCCTGCACATACTTCACATAAAAGCATAACTTTAACAAAAACACAACACACAGCATTATCAGTCACTGACTGGTTTCCTCTGAAGCCAGGCACCAAAATTATCATGAAAAATGTAGGGTCAGTTTAAACGAAGCAAGAGAAACAAAAAAAGGGACGGCTGATATAATCTGAAACATTCTTCAGAAAATCTGCAGAACCACTCCTGATTGTTTAAGATTATCTCACCTGGAAAACGTGCTTTAAAGTGTTCAGGCTGTGTTAAAATGAAAAGGAGGTTAAATGTCTTATTTGCTCTCTTGTTTCAGTTCACCTTTTCTCTATTTTTCTTGTTTTTTATTTTAACAAATTGAAAAAAAGTATTTGTAACATTGTGGAATTTGCCTCTTTTACAAAGAAAAATAAATCTTTCTTTAAATAGAAACAAATCTGGGACTGAGCTTGCAGACTTGTATTGTCATTTAGGTGAACATATTTATTTTGTGTCAGTTTGAACCAGGGTAGGCGCAGGATAAAATAACTGTGTAAACAAACCTGTTTCAATATTGCTTTGGAAAAGAAATCTCCCTTCCTCACTGTTGGTGTTAGAAATCCATCACAGACTGAAAGAATGTATTTGGTATCATATTTAGGAGCCCAGCTATGCAACATTGTAAATATTAGATCTTTGTTTCTCCTGTTTGGCATAAAACCTTTTGTTGCAGGTTTCATTATGTAATCCAGCAGCACAGTAGCTTTCAGAACAATGTTTCGACAGGTTCAACTTTCAGTAATTGCTTTGATTTAAATCCTAATTTCCCAGCTAGATGTGTGAGTTTAGCGTTACTGCAGATGTTGGTTCAGTGTGCGTGTTTTCAACTCCGTCTCTGCTACAGGTTTATTGCCGGGGCCTGTGCTCGGAGTCTCCACATCCAGGCAGGGGTTGGGAGGAGAGCCCAGCCCAATGCAGTGTTGGAGAAGGTGTTTACTTCAATCACAAAGGTTGGAAAGGCTTGAATTAAAAACTTTTTATCTTATCGTTTGGTGCAAATTCATAGTTTATGAATTTATGTGCCATAAATCAAGTGTCAGATGAATTCTAATTTTGCTGTTGCATTATTTTTAGAATTCATTTGTTTTGCGCTTTCTTCTGTTTTGCATCAGAACCCCGACTCTCGGCATCTAGATGGCCTGACCAAGCAGTTGGACTGGGACGTGCGGAAAGTCCAGCGTTGGTTCAGACACCGCAGGAACCAAGATAAACCCAGCACACACACAAAGTTCTGCGAGAGCATGTAGGTTCATTCCCTCCTGTGGTCACAGCTAACCTCTGCAGGAGTTTTTAAAATTGACTATTAAGATCATTCTTTTTTTTTCTCTCTCTCTTTTCCTGAAGGTGGAGATTTACTTTTTATTCAGGCATATTTATTTATGGCTTTCAGTTTCTTTGGCAGGTGAGCACACCTACTGAATATCACTGATTACTTCATCCTAGCATAAACCAATAGGTTGATTATCAGTAACTTTCTCGCTTTCATTTGTTTTCAGTCCCCTTGGATGTGGGATACAAAACATTGTTGGTACGGTTACCCCTATCAGGTACGAAAACAGCTCTGATCTGCTTTAATCTCATACATATTGCACACGAGCTGCAACTCCACCCTCAAAACAATCTTACACCAACATTTTCAGAACGTAGTCATTTATTACTCGTAACAGAGAGCGAGATCACAAGCTGCTGAAATTATGATCTGCTCTCTTATGTTCGATTGTGTGTATGATAGAGAAGTGTATTCATTTTATATAGCAATATGTTTCTCGGGGCTGTGTGAACAAAAATGACTTAATACAGTTTATTTACCATTCCGGCCCAAATTGGACTTCAAACATGTGTATCAAATAAACAAAACTGTTATAGGGTTCCTGTGGATCCTTAAAAAGTCTTAAATTCATCAATCCAAAAATAAGGCCTTAATTAGCCTTAAAAGGTCTTAAATCAATCGTTCAGAAGTCTTAAAAATGTTAACACATTGTAAGTAGGATGATTGTAATTCATATCAAATATTAAAATAATCGGTAACATTTATTTATTTTTAAAATATTCCCATTCAGATGTTCCCTTTTGACACCACTTCCTCTTATTTCACATGCAAATATCTCAACAACTGTCCATCTGAGCAACGTGAAATTTGTTTTCTAACATGTTAATAATGTTGTCTTTCTAAAAATAATTTCCATATTTCTTACAAACATTTGATGTCACGTGCACTTTAAGGTTTCATCTACAGCAAGCTGGGGTTGAGAACCCACTGTGGGTCATAAAACTCCAAATTTTGGGTCGTTAGAGGATTTCCAGGAAATAAATTAAGTTTAAAACTGACTGCTAAGAATGTTTTTGCTATGTTTGACAAAATAGCAGTTAGCTATGGATAAAAACAATTGGTCTATTAGCAATATTTGAATAATTTATCCACAAATACTGATTTAATAATGAGTTTCTGTCAGAGTTTAAATTTTTTGTCATTTGTGTTTATTGTGAAATTGGTCTTAAATCTGATTTCACCTGGCATTAAAAAGTCATAAAAAGTCTCAAATTTAACTTGCCTTAAACTGTAGGAACCCTGTGTTAGCCATGTGCTGTTATCACACTTAAATAAACAGCAACATGACCGTATTTATTTACTTACAATCCATTCCAAATGCTTAGGTTCATAATGATGTGTCACAAAAGCCCAGTTAGACAATAAAATACAGACATATTTCTGTTTATTCCTCTGTAAGACCTTGCGTTTCTGTCACCTGTCCATAGGAAAGAACAGCTCAGAGGTTTAGTTCTTAAATCATTGTCACCTGTAAGCTGGAAAAATTACACTAATAGCATAAATCTGAGTTTGAATCAATCCTTAAAGAAACAAATGATGCATTATTATACTAAAATATTTGCAGCGTCATCATCAAACACTTTCATTACATAATGTTTGTCACGTAGAATGAAAACGGGGGGCTGCATCAGACAGTTCAGTTGTTATAACATCATCGTGCTTGCGGTGGTTTAAAGGCATTTGTCTTTCACTTTTCTCACTTTGTGAATTCAGCATGGTTAGTTTTACTATAAAAACCTTAGAATGAATGAAGTGGTTGTTTGATTCGACCCCCTGAACTTGTCTCTGCTCTCTGTCTCGTCAGGTCATGACTCCTGGTCTTTATCACTACTACGTGACTGAACTGGCCTTCTACTGGTCTCTTATGTTTTCCCAGTTCATCGACATAAAAAGGAAGGTGAGTGTGACACCGGTTCAGTGTTCTGTTACATTAAACCGCGGCAGATCCTCGGCTGCGGCTACACCCTGTTAAACATTAGTCAATACGTCTATTGTTCCTCATTTGGCAAATGGCAGAGTGAGGGAACGAGAGCATGTGATGCAAAGTTTTTCAATGTACAGAAGTCAGAATGCATTAGAAATCAGAATGACTCCTGCTTTTGATTCAGAGGGGAGGTCATGTTTTTTTTTTTTGGAAGAGGTGGGCTGTGAGTCTGTGAATGCTGTGTTTTCAGCATGACGGCATTCACTGTCATGTGATGAAGCCGGCCTAAATCAGTTAGAATTACAGAAATTCCACAGAATTTCAGTCCTGGAGTTAGAAACAGCCACACAGACTTTTGATCATTTACAGCTGATTTCTGGAATCTGATGTTTGATTTTTATTATTTTATACATTTAATGTGTTTTATTTATTATAGGACGTTTATAACACTATTTTTTTTATCTAGTATTTAACTAAGGTATCATGTTCCACGTAATTTGATATTCAAAACAAAGGGTTGTACATTGAAATACGATAAAGTTATTTAAGCCTAATCAAATAAGTTAAAGGCTCTCCCCCCTGAAAGTTTTCTGTTGTCAGCCAGTGTCAGATGTCTTGCCTTTTGGCCACAGTCCAAAGCCACTGCTGCACATTTTTATGGGAATTCAGCTTTGTTTAATTAGTTGCTTTAAATAAAGATGTCAAAGTAAACTTGTGAGTGCTATGATAGTGATGTGTTCTGATAAATGCTTAAAATTTAAAATTCTCAGATTTACCCAAATTTTCTGCATTATTAGCTAAAGAACTACTTTTTACAAAAGTATTTTTCTTAAGCAAAGGATTCTAAAAGTGTTTCACATCATATAAGTGAACAAGTAAAACAGTTTTTTTTTCTTTCGTGTCCAGACCATTTTGGTTTTTTGCAGAACTTAAAAATTTGATTTGATTTAGAATTTGACTTTTATTTCCAGTCTTCTGATGCAGAATTCCGAGTTGATTTAATGGATGTGAGTTGCTCCGTCCCTGAGGCAGTCAAGCAACCCACACCATAACTGCCTCCACCATGCTTCACACTTTGGTGTGAGTTTTGTCTTCTAAGGGTGTATTCACACCATCTGTTTAGTCCGCTTTGTCTAGAAAGTCCGGTTCGTTTGGGGAGGTGTGAACCTGTAATTGAACTCTGATGCAGACCAGAAAAGTGAACCGTGTGAAAACCTAGCTCTCGGTTCGGTTGAAGTAAATTGTGGTGCGGTTCAATTGTATGTGTGAATGCCAAGTGGATCGGAGACCACTGCAAAAGAGGGAAGCAGGTTATAACGCAGGGCATTCTGAGTAAAAACAGTAATAAGATGGCTCTGTTGACAACCTTTTGTCACTTGGCTGGATTTAAAGAAATAAATGCTGTGTGGTTATTAATATCGGTATCGGTCCGATATGTAAAACTGGGCCGATATTAATGTCCAATATTGATTTCCCAACTTTTAACTTTAGTTTCTGTTTTGGGAGAGGAGATGGTTGGTTGAGCGGCATCTGTTTTTATCATGATAGTGATATTGATGCTGCACAGCCAGGAATAACTGAGGTAGGGGGACCTGTCAGAGGTCTGGCCGTTTATTTACAGTATCAAAAAAAGACCCAAGTGTGTTTGTGCGTATATGTATAATAGAATTTGTGTGTTTGTGTAATATCGGTAAATATCGGTTTATTAGCAATAATTATATCGGATATCGATATCGGCTGAAGGTTTCATATCGGTGCATCCCTAACTATTTGTTTGGCACATTTGCCAAAAACAAAAAAATAAATCCTACAACCACTAAAATCGGATCACTTTATGTTTGTTTACATTTTGTGAAGAAGGAAGTTGCGCCTTCTGAGGTTTTTGTGTCGATTTCCGTGAGCGGTTCTTGGTGCAGCGCCCCCCACAGGCGAGGGGGGAGAACAGGTTGTTTAAAGGGTTTAGTTTGTTTGACACAGAGTCGTGTGAATACAAACCAGACCAACTGAAAATGTAAACAAATCTTCGAACAGAGTATAGCATCATTAGGACTTAAAGTTAGGTTTGTATTTCATTTATTTTTCCTGAACCTTTTTTCGTCTCTTGCTGTCTCACGTAAACGGGCTGTTTTTGTTTTAAAGCGTTTTGGATTTAACAGACTGGAAGGCTTTAAAATGTTGACAAATCCGTAAAGAGATCTATAAAAGAGAAGTTTTTAGTGTTTATGTGCAGCACTTAAAACATCTCTCTTCTCATTTTTTTTTTTCTCAGGACTTCCTGATTATGTTCATCCATCACCTGGCAACAGTAGGCCTCATTAGCTTTTCTTACGTCAACAACATGGCGCGAGTGGGAAGCCTGGTGCTGTGTGTCCACGACGCTTCCGACTTCCTGATGGAGGTCAGTAATGACTATAAACAATTATCTTTTCCAGGGTGAGCACGCATATCCTAGGAGTTGCTTTGAAATTCAAAACAATGTGTCTCACATCTTTGCATTAACAAGCAGAGAGAGGCTTTTCTTGTTACCTCACTTTGTTTTTTCAGACATTTTGTAACTTCTGCTTTCAAACGGTAACTAACGTGGGCGCTTTGTGTCAGTTAAATCAAAGCACTGTCTGGTTACTAAAGACTGAGGATGAGTTATCACTAATATTTTTATAAAGTAGGAAATATGAAAAAAACATGTATTAGTACATGACTACCATCAAATAACTAAACGACCTCAACTACCCATTGTCTATCATTAGTCTTTATTGTTTTATTATAACACAATAAGATTCTGCAACGGAATGAGTTACTTTGTCTTGGAATCTAAATCAGACGTTTTGATATAATGAATATGTGGAATAAAAATGATTTCTCACACGCATAAATGTTAATTTCTGTTTTAATTTTATTTTTTCCTGTTTTCCTGCACCAGGCAGCCAAACTGGCCAATTATGCCAAGTATCAGAACTTGTGTGACTTCCTCTTCATTGTGTTTGGGGCGGTTTTCATTATCACACGGCTGGTTATATTTCCTATATGGTGAGTATTAAGATCTATAATATAAAACTTTATTGCTGCTTTGATGTTTAAATAATGGGTCTTTTTACAAGAACATAGTAATAAAAAACCCTGCACCAACTGTGTTGAGGAGCTCAGTCATGAAAAGTATGAAATTGGATTTTAGTATTATCTAGCTCTGGATTAGGATGGGAAATGGAGACTATAAAAAATAGTGTTTTCAGATTATTGCATTTTCTAAGGACAAATTTTGTTTTAAAAACTTCTAAAATTAGCCTATAAATTTAGCAAGTGCTAATCCACTAATAAATTCTAAAATTAGCAAAAGCCCTAAAGCACTAATCAGGA
>JARVGW010000682.1:15788485-15821888 GCA_031762495.1 Anablepsoides rubrolineatus
GGATGAAAAATCGATACTTTCTAAAATTAAAAAATATCGATTAATATCGTAGAATCGATAAAATCAACACAGCCCTAATCGTCAATGTACACAGTTTGTACAAGAACGTTTCTTTCTCAAATGTTCAGGAGATTCTGTTTATCTAAAATAAAACATGTCAGAAGCAACAACACACCTCCTAGAGTTTGCTTCAAATAGTTTTGGTCTTGTGATTGATTTTCTGAAATAAGGGCAAAGTCATTTAAACAAGTCTTTTGTGACGGCTTATTAAAAAATAAATAACAAATAGTCACAAGTTCAATTGAGTTCAGGAACAACACAAAACATGAAGTGTATTTTGATTTGCACACATATAGACCCAATCAGTTAAGTTTTAGGAACGCCAATTCTGGAAAACTTTAATGGACACTGTTTACATAATTTTCAGTCAGTTTACACACGGTTTCAGTAATTTCCTTCAGGGACAAATAAAGTCTTCCTTTATTCATTTGTTCATGCTGTTATGACAAAAACAGCAAGTGAGACGAGAAAAACTCGCTTGGTGTGTTTTTATAAATTTATTACCCAAAATGTGGAGCAGAATGTACCTGCTTTCAGATAAATGAAAGCTTTTCTACAAATCTGAAACGTGTCTCGCTGTGGATCCAGCCTTTGATCAGAGCTTTGTAAGTGAAATGGACATGCTGCTGTTCTTTTTTTGGCTGCTCCCTTCAGGGACCCCACCCCCTCTCGTGGAACATCTGCCTCCATCTCATCCCTGCTTCCCCTCACTGTCACATCAACCAACATGTCCTCCTTCACTGCCGACATGAGTTTCCTGTCAGATTCATGCAATGGACATATTGTTCCTAAAAAGCATCTATTTTTTTTCTCCACTAGATGCTTTTTATTGTTTTCTTATATTTTCCATGTCTCTCGGGAACGGGGCTACACCTAATAAAGGTTGAGATCCTGCAGGTCAGGGCTTTTTTGCATAAGTTATACAAACCTATAGTCGTCTTCTCGCATCTGTTAGTTTCACTTCACTTTATTTAACACCACCTGTGCTGTTTCACTTTGTTTAGAGTCCAGTATATGGTAACTCATTTAACACCACAGCTGTTGACCAATAAGGGATTTTTCAGTGGCAGATAAATGCTGAATTTTAGAAATCAGAGCATAACTCATTAAAAAACATTTTTTAGACTACATTACAATGAAACGCTACAATAACATGTAACCTGAGAGTGTAAATTCCTCTCACAGTTCAAAAGTAATGATCAGTATTTGTCCCCAGAATTTATAAGTTTTCTGAACATCTGTGTTCACGGCTATAATAGAGGCTTATAGATAAATAGTCCCAGCCAGGCCTCTGTGAATGGTTACAAAATGTTGATTGCTATTTTTAGTGATGGATTTGCAGCCCCTCCACATTTTTCCTGTCTCTGTCTCATTCTTTCTGCAGACGCAGTTTATTTCCTCTCCCTCCAGAATGAGAGAGGGAGACCCTGTCTTTCTGTCTATCTTTGTCCAATGAGTCCTCCTCCGCTGCTTTCTTACTTCTCTGCATCTGCCTCTGTGTTGCTCGACAACTTTGCCTCTTCTCTGTGCTTGGCTGTAAGTTTGTATTTTACTTCCTCTGCAGTGACGGCCTAACTCTCATCTGTCCTGTTCATTTCCGTTGGGATTAAGTGCAGTTGAAGTGGCGCTCAGTCAGGCAGCTGTTGCTGTAGATGGAGCACTTTAGTCCTCCTCACATTCAGCCGCTGGAGGAGAGTTGTAGACGTTGAGTAATGTGGTAATCGTTTCGTGAATGCCAGGTATGTCAGACTGTTCCTGATTAGTCAGGAGTGTGACGGACTTGTTCAACACCACCATCCTGTGGTAAAATTAGGTGCATAAAAAGTCAGCCATTAAGAAAAAAATCAGGGACACTTTTTCTCTTGACTGCTAAATGTAAAATAACCATCTTTAACTCTTCATTGCTGTTTTTTTCCCCCAAGTCTGTGTACCATTAAGATGTAAAGGGTGAACTTCTCTCAGATATAAGCTTGAAGGCAAAAATTAAGGAAATAAAGAAGAAAATATTGAAACAAGTCAGATAAAAAAGCTTTTTCAATCAGCTGTAGTGTTGGAAGTATAATATAGGTATTCAAGATATCCATAACTATTTCCAACGTTTTTCCACTCTTTCCACTCTCTTGATTGACAAGCATCTATCGATATAAACATGATCTAATTGTTTAGAAACTGCTAGGGCTGTCAAGAGTAGGAAAAAAGTTAGTTTTATCCTTTGAATACCTAATGTAGTTTTCATTGTTTATTGATCCAGAAATCTATCTACTGTCTCCCAGGTTTGTAATGATGTCCGTAGCGACATTGAGAGCAGCTCAGAAGAAGAGTTCGAGAAGGCCACAGATGGCCCCAAGACTTTCCTTCATAACCCCAAGGGAGAAAACGGCACGAACGGCCACTGTGCTGCAGCCAAACTCCGAACACAGAACCACAGCAGCTGGTGACACAGAGCCTGAAGCCGGGAGCCCCCTGCAGTTAATCTCCTTACAGCCACTCCAAGCGCTTCGTTTGTCTAAGAACGTTCCACTGACCTGCAAGGCGTTCTCACATATTACACTGACAGCGTGCGTTCACACATTCGTGTTTGTGAACTAAATATGGATGTGCAATGACTTTGTAAAAGCTGACGTGACATGAAAATCAGTTCAAGGATGTGATTTGCCTACATTGCCTCGTTCCAAATCTTGGGATTTATTTTGTGCTGAGTTTGACTGCAGCCATTGGTTTCAATGTTCTCGTCCAATTTTATTGATCAGATGAACTTGACTACGTTTGCCTTAAAGGGTTTATTCACAGTGGATTGCACAGAGCTGACATACCACAGCTGATAACACGTGCTAAAATGAAAATAAAAAAAGGTTTTATCTGTGATTTTTTTCATCAGCTATTAAAACCAGAGCACTGCTCTGCAGGTGACGATATAAGCAGCCCTTTGCAATTTGTTGTGATTTTACTCTAACTTTATTTGGCTACATTGTGACTTGTTTTACTGTTTTTACTACTACTTTAAAGACCAAAAATATAGGAAAATGTTTGTCACTGCCTGTAGAAGTATCAGGGTTCGAGGACCACAAGAAAAGTCTGTTGTCACTTGAGTGCTTTGTATAAATGTATTTTCAAACATTTTGTTGTTGAAACCTGTTTTGTAATTTTATTTTAAAGCATTTTATAACAGCCATTTACACTCTGAAGACATTGTTTATTGTGGATCTGACTCAGGCCACTGATGCAAATACGTTTTGAATTAATTTGTCTAAGTGGGTTTTGTAAATACAAATGTATTTTGTGAGTTACTTGAGGAAGTTGCTCAAACATCCAGGAAGGATTTAACCTCTTCATAATGCAGAGGTGAACAAAAACTTGGAGGAATGGGAAATGTCCACATCTGTGCAAAAAACCAAAACAAACATAATACAGTCCTCATGATGTTAGTCTTTGATGACTTCAGAATCTTGGCTTTCTGCTGCTACTTTCAGCTGTTTCTGCCTCTGGACGTAGCGGTATCCTCGCACTGCACAGAGGTAGCCTCCGTACACAGTCAGCAGCATCATCGAGGCAGAAAAAGTCCGGTAGCCGATGTCAGCCAGACGCTTTCCTGACACCATGATGAGACCCTGTGGAAAAAAACAAACAAACAGGAGGCAAATGTAGTGGCAATTGGACAAGTTAATTTATCTGTTATGGGGCAACAAATACTACATTTAACATTCCTCTACTTGAGGATATTTTAATACTACTGTATTTCTTTAATCTTTTGAAATACTAGCTATTCTGCAAATGTATTAAGTTCTGTAATAATACTAAAAAAAAAGCACCAGTGAGGCCCTTTATTTTGCAGCATCAAACAACTTTTCTTAACTTTAGTTATACTCCTCCCAAACAAAATTCAGATGATTCAATTTATAACTAGATCAAATAAAAATGTTTACAATATACTAGAAATAAAATTAAGTGACAAATATCTTACGATCTAGAGTAAAACATTAGCCTGGCCCTTGCCTTCCATACGCAGTTCCACTCAATTCAAGTTTACCTTCACTGCTGGTTTTAACCATGCTAGTAAAACATACTCCAAAGTTTAAGAATTACACTAAATGCAACTAGAATAACTTTTCAATTATTAATAAAGTGTAATGTACATAAATGAACAGATCATACGTTAAGGTCTTAATTCTAACATAGACAATGAATTTCCAACCAGGAAAATGAATTGAGCACTTCAAGTCTGGGTGGAGAAAGAAAAGACATAGTGATGACACAAAACATACTTGTGTAATTTGTTTGTGTGATTTACTGGCTTTTGCACGAAATGAGGACAGGGCTATGTTTGGCAATGAGTTCAAAAGGCAATTGAATTATCTGACAATGAAACAACCAAGTAAAATAAACGTCACTTTTCTAAAATAACAAAGGCATATACATTTAGTTATAAAAAAAAGTTTGCTTTTATCAGGTTCACAGCTGATGTCTCAGCTCAACTAGTCGCAACACATTGTCATTGGTTAATGCTAAAATAAGACATTTTGTTGACTGTTGTGTAAAAGAGGACGAAAGACGTCATCATATCATTAACAAAAAGGCTCCAACATGTATGTGTGCATGTTCCTACCTTTTATTATTCAGCAAAGTAAAAAGTAAATGTCTTCGTTTGGCTCAATGTCACCACATCAGTTTCCAAAGTAGCCAACAGCTAACCTTCGTTTTCATAAGCTACGGAAACTCAGAAGGAAACTCTGATTTAGACAAAACTTCGGGTGAGCTCGCCGCCTGCTGGCAGGGAGTAGCTACTGCACAATGTCCTCTTACAGAGCTGTATCTTAAAAAAAATGTTGAAAAGTATATGTGCACGTTTACTAAAATATTTTTTTAAACCGCGTATGGCTATTTAGCCCAAATCTATACTTAAACATAGGAAGTCACTGACCACCATTACGACAGTGTTTTCCACCCGGACTCATTTAGCCAGCACGCACGTGTTTTTCCGCCCGGACTCATTTTGCAGAAACACACGTTATGATGGCAACATGTCGTAGCGAAGGTACTGAAGAAGTGGGGGACCCGGGAGCTGCTCCTTATGGAAATTTTAGAAACTACTACACCTTTAATCCCCCGGGGAACCGATTGGGTCTGATTCCAGCCACTCTCCTACGGGATTTAGGGTACGAGGACGGGCAGAACGAGGAGGACATGTTGGTCCTGGACGTGGGCTGTAACTCCGGGGTGAGAGGCTGGGACGCTTCTACATTTAAATAAAATGTCTGTAAAAACAAAAATGACGAAAGTCGTTCACTCAAGTAAGCTGGTCAGTATGTGTATCATAAATGAAACATGACATTCTCATGTTATTCTTACGGATTTAAGTTTATGACAGGCAGCAAACCTTTCATTGAGAGCATGAGGTTAATGAATTGTTTTGAGATTTATTGGTAGGCCAGGTGAATCTTTGTTGTTGTATACTGTATTTTATTGTATTTAAGAACACAATTTTAAGATAGAGTTCATATTCTGGGTTTTTTCTTTTTTTAGCACTTGCATTTTACTTAACGAGTCAAGTTTATTATGCCATACCAGGACAGTATATATTTTTTCTTTAAATAATTGTATTTTGTGAATTACTTTGTGCATTTAAATCTGTTATTTTTCTTGTACAATGCTGTTGTGTTTAGTATATTTTGTAGATTCAATTAAATGAATCAATTAAGCTTTGTGGAAATTTGTGCTGTTTTCCTTTAAACTACTGCATCGGTACCAGATGTTTGTTTTATTTATTTTATTTGTTCATTTTTTGACTGTGATTTACAGGAACTGAGTGTGGCCTTCTACAACCATGTTGTGCCAGAAGAGGAGACACACAGAAGGAAAGTTCACCTCCTGGGATTCGACTTGGATGAGAGCCTGATTCAACGAGCGCAGGAGAGCAACCCTCTGCACAGCAACATCACCTTCCTGCAGCTGGACATCACTAAGAACATGGACCAGCTGGAGGACTACCTCAGGCGGCACAGCTGCTCCCACTTCCACCTCTGTCTGTGCCTGGCTGTCACCATGTGGGTCCACCTGAACCACGGGGACTCGGGTCTGCTGGAGCTGCTTTCACAGCTGGCCTCAGTTAGCCGCCACCTCCTGCTGGAGGCTCAGCCCTGGAAGTGTTACCGCTCGGCCGCCCGGCGGTTGCGGAAGCTGGGCCGCTCGGACTTTGAACACTTCAAGACCCTGAAGATCTGTGGCAACATATCAAAGCATATCAGAGAGCACCTGGAGGGACACTGCGGCATGCAGCTCATCCAGAGCTTCGGCAGCACATCGTGGGACCGTCAGCTGCTGCTTTTTAAACAGAAATGAAACAACAGACTCCATTTTTATCTACTGCACTTCATATGGACTGCAGAAATACAAAAAATAATAATTTATGCTGATGACTAAATATTGATTTTACTCTTAAAATGCTTCCTTTTTATAAAAAGAAACAAAAATGAATGTTTTGCTCAGAATAGTGATGTTCTTTGATAGGTTTGGTACTTTAACATATTGTTGCTGTGCCATTGCAAAGAAAAACACCACATAAGGAGTTTGAGTGACATTAAATGGGTTAAAATACATTTAAAAGTGTTTTGCACCATCTGAAAATGTTTGAAAGCTGGCACAAGTGTAGGTCATTGTGCAATATAGTTTATTGCATACTGCTAAAGGTGAACAATAATGATTTTACCAATTTCTCTGTTCATTTGTCTATATTAGGGTTATTCAACTAAACTGCTCCGGAGGCCACAGTTACTGCAGGTCAACAGCTGAGGGGCCGAACATCCAGCAATTAAAGTTATTATGTAAATAAACCAAGTATTAAAAAGATGTTACATTTTAAATAGTTTATTTAGCTGTATTTAATCATGAATACAACATACAGAACTTTATAGTGATAATTAAAACAAAAAGAACATTATGTCTCCTATTTGACACAAATATTTTGACATCTCTGACTTGGCAAATTTTTAAACCAATTTTATTTTCACTTTCATAGTTTTATCTTTAAAGTTTCTGACATTTTTGTAGATACCAAACATGTCTACGTTTAACTAAAATAACATATCAAGTAGAAAAGTAGAAAACGGAGTTTGGGCTTAAGAGATGAACAAATTGGCAGGCCGAACTTTGGTCACTCACGGGCCGGATGTGGCCTGCGGGCTGCCACTTGAATAGCCCTGCTCTATAGCATTAGCAAAATATAAACTTTTGGAGTCGGTCCCTTTCAGGATAGCTACTACAGCTAATTAACACAAACATGGCTGTAACTCAGTCCAATTTACAAATATAGAGCTAAAAGTGTGACACCTCACAATGTCACAAATGTCAAACCTTCTTTTCTCAACAGATACTTAAGTTTATAACTCTGACAATGTTTTTCCAAGATCCTACTGATACCATAACACAGAATTTTAAAAATGTTCCAACTTCATTAATGGCTACATTATTTTATATTGAAGATGTTTTAACTGGGTTAAAAATGCTCCCCAGATTAGTCTCGTTTTATCAGTACCAATTAATCACACAAGTTTATTTTCATCATTTTAATTACAGAATACTAAAAATAACATTACATAAAATGTCTTTTTAAAAGAAACCATTGAATATTACAAAGGTTGTAAATTTTGTAAAGTTAGGATATAAAATCTTTGAACTGCGGTGCATAATTGAAAAAAAAAAACTTTCATAAAACGTATATATTAACTGTTCTACTACATTAAAAAAAAAATGAGATGGACACATTGCAGACAGACGAGATGAGTCGACACCGCCATTACTGCGATGAGCTCTCCTTTCCAAGGAAGAAAGACACGAGATGCACAGCACACGCCACAATCAGCTCAAGTTCATGAAATAAGCTCATTAAAATAAAAAAAAGGAGAGGGGGTAAACATTTACAACAGAACAAATGAGCTCACAAGATTGATACGAAAAAAAAGTGACTTGGTGACTGCTCCCACTATTCATACACATCTCAACTTAACTGGCCTTGGTTCCATTAACACACTTTTTATCCACAGGTTCAAGCTGTACAAAAAGTGAAGAAAAAAAAAAAGAAGAAAACTGAGAAATATCCTTAAAGTCATTCCACCAAGACAGGGAAACATGATCAGGGTTCTTCCAGCCTGCTAACACAGCCACTACTTTATTCTACTGTACAACTGGTTAGTCAGATCCACTGAAAGTAACCATGGTCATCCTTTTAAAATGACGTCAACAATAAGGAAGTGATACAAACTATACACAACAAGGAGGGGTGGAGGAGGGGGAAACATGCAATACCTAACAGTGTGCTTACTTTCTTCCTTCCTCTTCTGAGATTTGAGTCACTTTGTGTCACTTCACAATGAGCCCTTGTTGTTTCATTAACACCACAGAATAGTTACGGGGGGAATAAATCATCTGAGGACATTCAGAACCTGTTTGAACACAGATGTACCCCCGAACATGTGACCCACTGGCCGATTCCGTCTGAACAGAGGTATTTTATTGGTCTCCTGTCACTGGGAGACACACAGTGTCACATTTTCTTTAGACACAAAAGGGGATGGGGGGAAGCAATATTTTTTTAAGGATGCTTTTCCAAAATATGTCAAAGATATGGTTTCATTCAAGCTGAGTGGCAGAGTCACCGTTCTTACTGTGCAGCAGCAGTGGTTTTTGTGTCCCATGAAGAAGAGGTGAGAGAATGACTGGTATGAAAAAGGCAGGAGGGAAGAGACAAGAAACTAGAGGACATCTCAGAAACAAAAAGGTGTCTGAGATGAGAAGCGTTCAGAAAGAAATGAGGCGAGTGACCAGCAGAGCTACTTGTTTTGGCTGGTCCGTTGCTGAGACAGCTGGAGGTTTTTCACCCTGGCTCCAGCAGCTGCTGCTTACAGTGTAAGCTTAATAATGCTGTTTAGGTTCAGAAAAGTCCCCCTGAGTTAGTGCACACGCAGACAGGCAGGCCTCACCTGCTTGTTTTGTTAAGAAACCCACAAAAAAGAAGAAGGATTAAGAAAAACAAAATCATTTAATATCTATAACAAGCTTAAAATTAGCTTTGGAGAGTGTAAGCCCGTCGTAGGTTTTAGTCTGTGGTGGGGTGAATGTTAGTGAGGAGGAGGAGGGCGGGAAGAAAGTTCAGGCCTAGCATAGGCAGCCACCCGAGTCCAGCTCATTTTCTAAAAACTCCCCCCAAAAAAGTTTGCTTGTTTTTGTTGTGTGCGCTTCGTGTTGCCCAACCAGAGACGTGTGTTTTCTGAGCATGCATAAATGTTTTATATTGCAATCTGAACATCTGTTGTGATTCTCAGAGTAGTCGGGTCTGCCCGGCAGGCGAGTGGTTGTGAATCTGGTCGGGTGCTGGTGTTGAAGGTAACGCTGACTGTGCATCAGTCAGTCAGACAGGTGAGACAGGCAGGTAGACGGACAGGATTTGGAAAAATAAGGCTAGATCAGAGCAGCCGTGTCCATCAGGCCTTTGTTTGGGTCCATGCTGGCAAAGAATCGCACATCTCGGTCCTTGTCGGACTGCAGAGCCATCACAGTCTCCTCCAGCTCGTCAGAGTAGCCACAGCCAGGATCCTTAAAGTAAGCTGAACACAAAACTCAGTTAGTGGGAATGTATGTAAATAAAGGAAGTCCAAACTCAAAACTGTGCAAAAGTGAAAAGTCAGTAACGAATGAAATAAGTTATTTTCTGTATATACTTGTAACCTAATCAACAGGCATGATTAAGTTTAGTTATAGATTACCTTTCTCCATGACGCTCTGTCGTAAAGCCTTAGCCACCAGTACTCTGACATTAGCCACTGGGTCTGAGGAGAGGCTGAGCAGACTGGGCAAGAGGTGCTGGCTGAACTGATCCATGGGCATGCAGTCCTCTTCAACAACAGCCTACAGGGAAAAAAAACAAAAAAACATGAACACAAACAAGAATTCAGTGAAAAAGAATGACATCAAAGTTGAAACGTATAAAAAATGAATTAAAACCACAAAAATTGACAAACAGAAACAAAAAAGAAGTTCATTACAGAATTACAGGAACTGCCCAAGGATGACAGATGACACATTCTTATTAGTCATTGGGTTGTGCAACACATTTCACAGACAATATATTCTATATTTTAAAAACTATTACTGAAAAGCACCATTAACATTAGTAGCATTATACGTTCCAGACACAAGGTGTTTTAACACAAAGTGTCAACACATATTTATTTTATTATTATTTCAAAAGTAGCTCAGAAAACTAACCAAACAGGGATGAAACTATAAAATCAACCCATAAAGTTGATGCGTCAGTTTAATTGCGCTTGAGGTAAGATTTACAGACCTGGCAGATGAAAGCAAAGGCCTGCCTGCCCACCCACTTAGGACAGTGACAGAACTTGACGGTGAGCTCGTTGATGAAGTTCAAGCCCAGGTCATCTGCGCCGCATGCGTACAGCTTCTGGAGGATTTCCACCACCTGAGAGAAAGCAGAGGTGATGAAACGCTAAAATAACTGCTCAACAATCTTTCCCTCCTCTGATGTCCCCTGCCTCCACCACTTCATGCAGTTCCTGTTGTAAACGTACCAGTTTGTATGAGATCCACCTGACTTCTGAGACCTTGTCAGAGCAGAGAGTGAGCGCTATCTGTCTGAGGTAGTCATACACATCGTAGTGGCTGTATAACTCTATGATTAAGATCAGCTGCCTGGGGTAGAACAAACAAGGCAGATTCCAGTGAGTACATTTAGTTGATGGCAAAGACAGATAATACAGACGAGCAAATCAAGAAGAGGAAAAACAGACCGAGTAAATGAGCTGAGAGATAGATTCCCACAACTCAGCCCTGCAACACTGTGTAAGAGAATTTTGAAACTGAACTGGTGGGAAAAGAAAACTTACTCTGCTAGCTCGTATCTGAATCTCCAGTTGCGACTGTTGTCGGTCACCATGAATTCCTGCAGTTGGTACAAATACTCTCTCCTCTTGTCTGCATGCAGCAGCTGCAGCAAGTACACAACCACACATATCAGATTGGTTTTATAAACCCAAACCATTTCATTCTTTTATGGTATTTGTCTGAGAGCTCACCTTCAGAAAGTCATACAGATGTTTGAGCACACCGATGCGAACCTCGTCCAGGTCTTTGAGGAAACCATTGAAAATGGGCACCAGATCAGCTGCTGTCAGCTGGTCCCCCAGGATAACAGCCAGCTCGTGAATGGAGAAGGCCAACGTACGCCGCACCTTCCACTGAGAGCGAAAATAGGATGGGTCAAAATGACTACAAAAGCAGCTATTGATTCCCAAACAATGTGTTGTAGCTTCAGCAAGCCTATTTTCCAGATGTCTAATTTTAGCTCAATAAAATCTAATCTAATTCTTACTACATTTGTGTTGCTCTGACTTGTGTTTCTCACCTGCACATCAGTAGCAAGGGTTTCATACGTGTCCTTCAGGCAATGCCAGTTCTGCCGACCGAGCGTGAGTGCCACACCTGGAAGGCTGAAGGCACAGTGTTTGGCTATTTCTGTGTCCACTGTCTGGGCCCGGGCAGGGTCTGTCATGGAGAGGTACTGATCCAACAGCTGCTGTGGGATCACATTCTGCAGACAGGAAGGCTGAAGTTTAATATTAAAAAGCAGGTTTAATCAATATTCTTAAGAATCTGATAAATTTTAAAATGATTGTCAAGATTGTATGTTTATTTTAGCTGACTCACCTGGATTTTAGGCTTCATCTTTGACATTAGGCTGTGAGGACAGTCATCATTTTTCTCTTCTTCAACACTTTCGATGAAGTTAGACTCCTACAGGAAAAAAAAAAAAATTTAGAAAATGACACTACAAATTAGACCATCAGATAGCACGCAATAATACAAGAAAAAGATCTTATAGACACAGGAATAAAACCTAGCATTTTATGCAGTAGCAATTTGTTCAGTTTAAACAAACTGCCTGGGTTTGATACGGATTGGTTTATTATTGAACTTATTTAATCATAAAATTTATAAAGACAATAGACATCATTTTTAGAGAGTTTAAATCTTGATAATTAAAAAATAGATCATTCTAGGTTAACAGAGGAGCTTGATGCTGAGAAGTAAAACAAACACATCACTTCTTGCCAATAACTTTAAACTATATTTCAAATGTTAATCCTGCAGTTTTGATAACACTGTATGTTTGGTAAGACATTAGTGAACTACAGAGTCACGTACCAGAACAGGACAGTTTGGAGGAGGCTCCTCATGCTCCTCCAGGGGTTCTGTCTGCGTCTCTTCATCTTCTTGCTCCTGGACTGGGCATGTTTCTGAGGAGGGAGAAGTTTCCATTGTTTGCTGTTCCTCTGTGTAAGTTTGCTCCTCTGTGCAGGTTTGCTCGATCTCTGACTGAGGCTCTGCAGCTTGACTCTCTCCTGATGGGTAGTCAGGATCATTTTCAAGCAGCACCTCTGGCTCTTGTTCGGGCGGGCTGTCTTCTGAGGGGCTGTCCAGCTGGGCTGCCTTCAGAGCTGCTGACAGTACTTGGACTTGAGCTGGAGGTTGAAATAAAGTACAAAATATTACATAATCAACTAAAAATCTACAGCACAGCGCCAAAACTGTCATCATATGTCCAGGCTCTTACCCTGTACATCAGGATCATCAATGTGAGGTTGCAAACAGTCTAAAACTTTCTGGATCTGATCGCTGGTAGCTTTGACATGGCTGTTATTAGAATCTGAACAATTCTCCTCCTGTTCCTCGTCATTTGCCTCCTTCTCCACTATTTGCACAGATCCCGGACAACTTAACATCTCTAACTCCTCGCTGATGTCTGGTAAAGGAGCTCTCCAATAATGGAAGGAGTTAAAGTTCTCATCTGTCTGCTCTGTTTCTTTTGTATTTTTTGCGTTGTTTGTTGCTGTGGGACTGTTGGTGCTATCTGTGGTAATGAAGCTGTCTCCAGGAACAGGTGAGTGGTTGTCATCAAAGTTGTGCAAGTCCTCACAGTCTGCAGTCGACACATGCTCTGGTGATGGTGTGGCTCGGCCATCCTGGTTGGGGGGTGTGTGGGTGATGGTTCTTTCTTTGTGGCAGCTGCTAATGTCAGAGCAGTTCAAGGGGTTCAAAGAGCAGTTGCTAGAAGGAGAAAATAAATATATAAATATACAAACACTTGAGCACATGCTTTTAGGAGTCTATAAAAAAGCATTTTACAAGTTCAATGGTGCATTAGTTTTGAGTTGTAAAAATGTAAATCATTGGGTTAGATCATTGTGGGAATGTTAACTGAACAATTTTAAACCACCACTTCAAAAGGTCATAAGATGTACTCTGGGAAATTGCATCAAATTTTTCAATTTGGCAAATGAACGCTTAGAGCAGTAGTGCTCAATTCTGGTCATTCACGGCCACTATCCTGCATGTTTTTGTAGTTTCTCTGCTCTTCAGCGTGTCTTCAAGCTCTGCAGAAGCGTGTGAATCACTCATTTAATCAAATTATGTGCGTCAAAGCAGAGAAACCTAAAAACATGCAGGATAGTGGACCTCAAGAAGCAGAATTTTGCACCACTAGTGAAACAAAAAAGGGTCCATCCTCACCATGAAAGGTGAATTATTAATGATTTTAAAGTTAAAATTTTAGGTGTTGAATCAAATTGGTATTTACAGAAGTTGGATGCAAGTCTGATGTGCAGGTTAGCCTCACCTCTCTAATGTACACCTGGGGACCTCTGGAAAGGCACCATCTTCTCTGAAATGAAGGCCTGTACTGGAGGGGTTGGCGAAGGTGGAGATGAATCGCCCCAAAGACTGAAAGGCAGCCTGTCTCACCTGAAATCAGATGTGTGGAGCCCATTTATTTTACTTTTAAGTCTCACCAAATTATTCAACAATATATGTGGGAAGCTTTTGTGGCTTAACAGAACAAAATAAATGTTTTTTTAGTTTGTTTGTTTTACCCAACGGGACTGATCACTGATGAGGTTGATGAACAGGGGTGACAGCTTTGAGCGTCGCACCTCTGGAGAGGTGGAGTTTGAGACGGTCATGAAGCACTCAGCACAAGCTTTCCTGATGCCCCAAAGGGTATCTGAGCAAAGGTTGAAGAACTTCGGCATCTACGTTAAAATAATAACAGTCAGTGTTTGAACTGAAGAGGGATTTGTCAACAGCTGGGGAACAAAGGAACTATTGACTTTTGATGGAAAACACATATGACATCATTTTGACCTCATGAGAAATACAGTCAGCTCAGTGCACTGGGTACCATGTTACAAACAGGCCTCAGAAAAACACAAACTTGCACGATAAAGAACAAAATTAATTTAAAAAAAACAAATAAAATGTTCTTTGAAGTCTTACCAGTAGTTTTTCTGTGGCCTCCAGACCAACAATAGAGCAAAACTCTCCAAAGTTAGCTGCACACACCTGAAATACAATAAAAAAATGAGAATGAAATAAAATTACTATATAGCAATGTTTTCTTACTAGACATAAGCCATGGAACGATGGTCTTTATACTGTGAAATATTTATGACTGACACTAAAGTTTATTAATACATGCATACTTTCACAAAAAAGAGCTTAAGTAAAAAAAATTTTTAATGGAAATTTAAAAATGAATTGTTCTAAGATGGAAGAATATCTATCTTAAAATTGCTATGAGTTACCTTTTCCATCTACTTAAATAATGATCTAACGCTGTGTTTTAAAGCAAGCGCTGTATTCTACTTATGGTACCTGTGTGTGCTAATTATATTCTGTATAATCTATTAAAAGTAGACTGCAGCCTTCAATAATGCACATGTGGTTGTGCTACAGTTCAAGTCTAAAACAAATCTTTTGAGAATGTTTCACCGAAATTTGTAGATCCTGCACCAATTGGCACCAGTTACAGAGCATTAACATTCCACAGGGAAAAACAACAGCTCAGTGTCAGCTAAGCTGATGCACAGAACCCAGTCGTCGATGACTTGCTTAGTGATTTAATTTAGAGATGGGACACAATTAAACTTGAGCTTCAGTAAATGCTGTCTCAGCTTTGTTTGCAAATTAAAACAGTTTGTATTCTTAAAGTAATTCTCAACTTTTTGACAGCATCTTGATGTAGAGATGGGAAGAATGAATTGGGGTTACGTACCTTGCGCACTTGGAAGAGTCTGGCATCGCTGCACAGGTCACAGAAACGTGGCAGTAGCAGAAGCTCCACCGTGTCTTTGCTCAGCATGGTGACAACTTTACACATGATCTATTAGAAAAAAAAAACCCAAGCAGAGCAGGTCAGTACCAGCAAAATCTGACAGGGCCTGAGTTAATGTAACTATGATGTACTTGTATATTAAAATTGAGTTAAATAGAGCCTTTTCACTCTTTGTTGTTAGTATTGTAGAAGACTAAAATTGAAGGTGTAAAATCTAATTATGGCTGACATTTATGTGTAGCAAAATAAAAAACAAAAGCCAGTAATTTAAATAATCGCACTGAAATCTTGTACTTTTATTTAGTGTATTTGTTTTAAACTTTAAAGTTTAATAATTCAGAAAAAAAATAGTCACAATAACCCATTTATTTTATTTCTGACTAAGAAACAAAAAAGCTCAATGATCTCAGTGGGTCTCTTACAGCAACTGCCTCAATTTTGTAGTCATCATCACTGCTGGGTTCTGTCAAGTCGAGCAGAACTGGACAAACTTTGGTCTCCATGTCAGCTTTAGGAATGAGGCCTTGCTCCAACAGAACAAGCAGCGCTGCCTGACTCGTCTTCCGAACCTTCAAAATAATAAAGGTGGTGGTAAAAAACAAACAAACAAAAAATAAATAAATAAAAACCCTCTAATACTACAAAATTGTATCAACAAAAATTACTAATTTGACCCGAAATAAAATATAGACAGTGAGGAACTTGAAGCCTACCTGGTTATTTGGGTCAGTGAGATACCGCACGACAATAGGTATTAAGTATCTTGAGAAAGCGGCTGGGAAATTTGGCCGACTTTCGTGCAGAAACATGGTAATGTTGGGAACCTGCTCCATTAGTTCAGCTCGCACCGTGGGCTCTGAGTGCAAACATTAAATAATACTTATTAAAGCAAAATAAAACAGAACAGATGCAAAACAAACAAGCAAAAAAAATAATCTACCTGCATCCTCTGACATTCTGGCAATTGTTTCCATGACACTGGTAAAGTCATTTTCATTGTCACTGAACTCTCGAAGCACATCAAGCAGGCCACGAGCCACGATCTGTCTAGAAAGCAATAGCCTAAGTTAGTGGTTTGCCTGCCAATGCCTACAAATGTCAAGCCTATGCACAGTACTGACAAAGCTGTCAAGAACATTATAAACATGTTTATTGGAAAATGGCAGGAGGGCTTGACTCCTGCAAATCGGAACATGAAAAACATTCAGACAACAAATAAACATGCTTATGAGAAAACAACAGCTGTAGGATCGCAGAAGCACATAAAAACACAAACTATGGACTTTGAATGCACTAAGGTTATTTAAAAAAAAATACACAATGGCAGATGGAAGTGCATTAGAATAATTAAATTAAACATAATAAGAAAGAAAATCTAGGTAAAACTTTTCAAACTCATGGAAAAGGAACAGCTGAAATCAGTTTTAAAAGCAAATATAGACATTCTAACATTCCTCTATTTGTTCAGGTATTTGGAAATATAAAAGGAATTCAGAAAGTCACAATATAAACAATGCTGAACTGAGATTATGCAACTAATATCATACATTTAAAATGTACAATATGGTTCGCAAAACTCAGAGGAATAGATCTTTATTGTTGTTGCATGGCTTGTATACAATAAACCTAGGAGACCATTATTAGTTTGGTGCATCTACAACATTCCTCAAAAACAGTACAAAATACTTAAAAATTCAAATGTTTAATAAAACATGCACTAAATCCCCCATGCAAGTTCACACAACAAAAGTATATTATAATGAATAATACCACATTAGAAAGATGCTAGCCAGCCTGATCACAGGATGCCACTCACCTATTGAACGTATTCTCACTAAAGGCATATTTCTCTAGCCTCCCAAGAGGAGTTAGGTTGTCTTGTCCGGCATCGAGGAAGGCTGTGATGCGGATGCCATCACATTCTGACGAATAATCATCAAATCCAACTGCAGGAGAGTAAAAAAATAATATTTTACTACTAGAAAGTGGCCTAATGTTTAAAACCTAGACATTTCACTGCACAACTCTGCGTTCTGACTTTTGTTAATTTTAATTACATTAGATTTGCAGAACATGTAAACTACATTGATGCATC
This sequence comes from Anablepsoides rubrolineatus, assembly GCA_031762495.1. NCBI lineage: Eukaryota > Metazoa > Chordata > Actinopteri > Cyprinodontiformes > Rivulidae > Anablepsoides > Anablepsoides rubrolineatus. The sequence continues at coordinate 15,805,819 of JARVGW010000682.1, forward strand.
TTTGTTGAGAGCAAAATTAGTACTTACAATCATCGAGATCATCATGGCTATCTTCAAAGTATAAAGATAGACCTGCAAGGATGAAACAATTAGTGGAAGACATAATCAACAGACAATCAAGTACTGTTTAAACATAATTCAATTTAATTAATTCCTACTTAATATTTTTAGACCGAGAGTAGTGTTTGTGCTTTATGTCTATTATGTGTAACAATATTTAAACTGGATTTATTGAATCGATTTTTCAAAAAAAAACCGACAAAAGAAAAAATAAATCTGTGTAGTGGCTTCCACGAGATGAAGAGTTGTTGGATGACAGTTTTACTGCCTGACTATTATTAAGAAGGGACAAAATCTCATTCTAGTAAAACTGACAACAAATCTTTGTGTTCTTGTGGATTAATCATGCTGTAAAGCCTCACACACTGAAATCACAGGATCTATGTGTGACTTGTAAGAGAGGCTTTAGTGATATATTTTGCTACATGATATTCTTTTCATTTTCAAACATGGCCTTTCATCTAGAAATTTTCAAAAATGAAAATGATAGTGATTTAGTCACTGATTTTTGCAGTTGGCTAGTAGTTCTATTAAGCTGTGTTGAATTAAATTACGAATTGTTTAGCTTCCCTTCTGTCAAGTGAGTGTGTTTAACTTTAGCAGACAATATGCAGCATTCAAACATATTCCTGGCTGCCAAGTGCCAACATAAAGTCTAATCAAAACTGTTGACAAAATTTGATTTTACAGTTATATCCTGCTATTAGGATTTTTCTAGGACTACTCAGCCAACTGGAGTGGTAACATTTTGTTCTGTCATCTTTTTTACCATAAAGGATTCCAATGATTCCAGTTTGAAGTTACTTTTACACTTTGGCCACCTACTTCTGCTTAACCAAATAATTTATCTCAAGCAGGTTTATTTTTGGTTTTCCCAGCCCCTCGATTAATTTGAGACTAATTTTATCAAAATGTGACAAATAAAACTTATGTTCAGTGACTTTAGCTTTAATTCATATGCAAATACATTCTTTCAGTGGAATGATTAAACCAGAGAATATTTATAAATAATACGACATACAGATACTCAGATCAGGATACTTATTTTGTGAAGCCTGTGCTAAATTACGAAAATTGTAGTTGAAAAACTTGAGTCTTTGCCTGAAAACAGATTCAAAACCATCAGAATCTAGTTTCTGTGGCAAACGTTATTGTAGTCTAAAATCTACCTTTAATGATAAATGATATTGTCATCAAAAAAATAACATTTGTTGCCACTTATTGTTTATGGATATGGTGATATATATCACAACTTCTGCTGTTTCTTTACATTAACTATTACAATGTTTCTGATGTTCTGCTAATAGATACATTGCTACATACATTGCTTTAGTGCAATATCTTTTATTGTACTATTTATAACTACGTGCTGACAACGCTACTCCTATTTTTAACAAGACCCAAAGGTTCTCGCTTAACTTTACAAGTAGAGAGTGAAAATAACTTTATAAAACCACTCAGTCCTGAGTATATGACAATGGCTTAGTAAAAGGAAGAGCCCAGAAAGACAAGGAAGAGAAGCATGTGTTTACAGCTGGGAGGGCAAAGGAATTTGCTCCAAATTTTAAAACAACCCCTATCTCGACAAGACAAACAACGTCTGGCTCTTATGAGTAAATCGAGAAGCGTTACCAACACATCAACAACAAAATAATAACAATAAAATAAAAGTCACCCCCAAAACACTACTGCAAAGACAACATATCCGCTTTGTTATGAAGAGGATTTGGTCAGCTTATGGCTGATACTGACTGTAGCTACCCGGCTAACGATAGCTAGGTCAACTCGTTAGCCTTTTCCTGGATAAATTAATAAAAAAGAACCCAACTTCCAGGGTACAATAGTGTTTAAACACGAAACTACTTTAGTGGTTTATTGCTATTTAACTTCACAAAATGATAAGTTGTTTTTTTTTAACTTTCGAAACAAATTATTTCGACACCCCGGGTAGCTTCAGATACCAGGCTAGCCTGGCTTGCTAAGTCGGCTAACACGGTTTGTCCAGCGTTTGACTTGGCTCTTACAACCCACCATTTAGCTTGATACTATTGTACAAGTAGTGAAGTTTTTTGCTGCTCAGTCAGCAACGAGCAACACAGCATGACTTATAAGTACCAAAAGCTTTAGGATTTAAAAGAAAATAAGGTTTAAAAAGTACCATTACCTGCCATCTTGAGTATCGACTCGGCTGCTCTGCGGGCTGCCGGTGTTGTGCCGAAAAATGTACCCCTTCCGTGTAAAGCACCCCCTTGTGGAAAAGACATTTCAAGGCATACAATGCGTAAAACAAGACAAGCGGATCCGTGTTTCAATCCAAAAAATACACCAAAGTACATTTTTTAAACTGATATATAAATGTTACTTACATAGCTTTATAAACAGGCCAGGTTACCAGAATATATTCTGCCTATTTTTTTTTCCGGCCCTGTTTTCAAGCATCATTTTTTAAATATACAGTGTTTGGTAGTGTTAGTTAGTGTTGGTGTCACTTTGATTTTTATTTATCTTTTATTATTATTAATAAGCGAAATAAATGCCGGAAGGGGGAGCTTTTCACAGTATGGGTGCTTTTTGCGGTACAACACCGTCCGTCCAGTGTGGGCTGTCACCACTGTACAGCTGTCACTCAAACACGATAGAAAACTACTTCCTGAAGCTGCTTCCTGATGCTACTATTTTAGTGGTAAATTGAATTTTAAAGAACAGCTCAGCATACTTGCTCTGCAGCTCTGGAACAAGCTCGAACTAACTGCATGTAAACACAAGTTAGAGGGCTTCTTTGTGTAGTTTCCGGAAAAAAGCCGATACTGTCACGTGACCACACGTCGTAGTTCAAGATGGAGACTTTGCGATTTGGTGGTTTTGCTGTTAGCTAGCTAGCTGTCTACGAAAATGATCATATTTACAAAGACAAACTAGGAGGTGTTTTAACGCTTTTATCGATCGTTTTGGGCTAACCTAAAATGTGCATTTGCCAGCTTTTTATTACGATGATGTGTGTGTAAACACAGACTACCTGAAGCATATTGAAAATTGAAAGCAAACATAAGGAAAGAAAATTGCCAATGATATTTCTTAAACTTATTTCGCAATAATTCGATATGGCTTTAAGAGAGTTAAAAGTTTGTCTCCTGGGGGTAAGTTCGAATTATTATTATTATTTTTTACAATGAGTTGTCAATTCTATATTGAATATATTTCTTATGTCATCACAGCTAAGTGCCCATCTTGACCTGGGGCTGAATTGTTACTAATGAACAGGTCTCTATTTACATAATTATTATGCGTTGTTTAATTTGTGATATGTTGTTTCACAAAAAAAAAAAAAAACTTGTTGGTCTTTCTAGTTTTAACAAAAAGCACGAGCAACGTGACGAGACAAGTCACTATTCACTTTATCAGCATCACAAGAAGAATGCATTTCTGACGTAACGTCTTATATATATTTTACTCTATAGTATATATGTATATTTTGCTACTTGGGAGCCAGGCGTTCTTTTACTCCTTAAAAGTTGTCATAATCAATAAATATATATACATATATTTTTTGGGGGGGTGCTTTCTTTTCTGTTCAATCCTTGTACAGATTTTGACAGAAGATTGCAGATGAGTGTACGTCATTCCCCCTTCACTTCATTTGAGTCAGATAAAGAAACAGGAAGGATATAGTCATGCAATATAAATAGCTTATACCAACATTATAAACAGTAATATTTTCCACCAGTAGCATATTTGATTTACTCCCCATCCTACTTTTTACCTTCTACAAAAATTATAAAAACATTAACTCTTTGTTTTTGTTTATTTCTCTATACATCACAGCTAACATGGCAGGATAGTAGAAAATGCTACAAAAAAAGAGATCATTGTTTTTGACATTGTTATGAATATGTCCCCTTTGTTTTGTCACTGCAGGATACTGGTGTTGGAAAGTCGAGTATTGTTTGTAGATTTGTGGAGGACAACTTTGACCCAAACATAAACCCAACAATTGGGTAAGTTCTGTCTGTTTCCTGTGCTGAAATCGTATTCATTCACCATCGTTTTTGTTGTTGACGGTGACATCAGCTCACAGAAAGTGGCCTCACATCTTAAAGAAATACTCTACTGGGTGACTTAAACATGAATTTACAATGACTTTGGCAAACCATCTATTGATTTGATTAAAAAATCCTATTACATGAATAGTTTTATTCCTTTAATCCTAGCTTATCTTAGGGTTCTACATTTATTGTTGTATTGGATGTAAGCAAAGTAATTTTTGATTTGTCATATTTCTCACATCATTGGAATCAAACATTTTATCAGATGATGATTATATATTGAAAAAAAGAATGGAATATGTTCTTCAGTAATATATTCTAGATAAAACAAAAAATAGTTATCAGATTTGAAATAATAGTTCAAAGAATAGCAATGCTCAATTAATTTCAGTAACTTTATCAGAATGATAAGTAATAACATGTCCTGTACCATTTTATATACATTCAAAAAATTACAAAGTGCTTTACAGCCATTTAATACATATAATACAAAACAACATGATGATAAAAGCATTATGAAAAGATCACAATAAGCTAAAAATAAAGTAAACAGTAGGATCATAAAACAACATATCTTACCATTGACATAACAACCACAAATAAAGTAAAAACACCTGAACTAAAGCTCATTAAATATGGTTGGATGGATATAAACAATTCATGACACAAATCACAACATTTTATAAACAGGCTGCTTCAACATTTTTTATTTTCAGTGATATTTCTTTGTTTGTGTTTCTCCAGGGCGTCCTTTATGACCAAGACAGTGCAATACCAAAACGACCTGCACAAGTTCCTGATCTGGGACACAGCAGGACAGGAGCGGGTTGGTATTATTTGTGAAGGTTTTCCTCTAACAGTTGCTTAATGAGCTGTTTGATTTCAGTGTCACTTTGGACTAGGCAGAAGTGTATTTATGCATGGTTTTAAAGTGAGTGAGCGTGGCAGTGCCTAAACCAGCCTGTAAGCATGTGACTCCTGCAGTTACTTATTATTTCTGATAGGGGGCGACATTTGTCTTTCTATAGGTAAAGTCATGCCACCACAATAACTTACTTCTCCTTGTGCTCTTGTTTTAGTTCTCAATTCCCATAATGAGATGTGATACATAATGAAATGTAATGTAGCGGTTTTTCCTTTTTTTTTAGTAAATCAATTTTATTTAGTCTTCAACAACACCTAATTTCCCTTTGGGATCAATAAAGTATTTTTGAATTTTAATTGAAGAAACAAATCTCTTGCGATTTATCCTTTCTGTCCCCTTGAATTTTTGTGTTTTGTTTGTCAGTTTTACATTTCAGGCACACATTCAGGTTTCCTTTTGTGATGTTTTGTGTTTCTCAATATTGTTCCTCACAAATACGTGACACTTTTTGTTTTATTCCTTTTTAGTTGTAAATGTGTTTGAATTAATATTCCACATCATTTTCATAATAACATGTACAACAAAAAAAAAAAAAAAAAAAAAAATATGTTGATGGTCAACTTTATATTCAGTGAAATTGACACCAGTCCCCAGGCGTTTGTAGTGTAAAGATGGACTTTCTCCTTTGACTCACCAACAACAGCCCACATTTCTGTGCCCTACATATCCACTTCACTTCCCTTTTTTCTGTGCAGACTTCCCTTTCTCATGTGTAATCTTCTGCTATTGTAATGTCGCATCCCTGCTGCTGTTCTCTCCAGAGAGGTCAGATAAGATGCTGCTTGACATTTATCCTTTGTCTCCCTGGAGGCTTTACTGTTTAAGGGGACATCCATGCAGCCTTGTTTAAGATAAGACAGGGCGATAAACTCAAACTGTCTCACCCCACTGATGCGCCTTACTGCAATCTCATCAGAGAACCACTCCACTTCAAAATGTCCCTGACTTTTCTTATTTTTTGTCTTTTCTTTTGCTGTTTTATTCCAACTATTCAGTTTTTTTAATACATGTGGCCTTCCAGTCTCCAAACTGGTTCACATCTTAGACTGTAAAAAAGGAAATGCATCATGTGCTTTTATGGATTCTTCCCACAGCTTTGTTGTGGTATTTTGAGCCTTTCTGTTTCTTGTTTTCTAATCTATTTGAATCTTTGGCATATCAGAATCCAAAGTGGAATATGAAACTGGCTAAGAAATTAGAATATAGAAACACAAGCAGAAATGAAACTCCTGAAGAGGTCTTACGCCCCAATCATATCTAATCCATCCAGGTTTCCTTGGCTGACTTCATTTTTTATTTTGCAGAAAAACAATGTTGCAACCTTTTACCCAACTGAAGCAAGATGGTCTCATTTCATTATACCCCCAGCTTGTGGTTTCAGTAATTCATCAACACTCTCAGTGTGTCACTAGATTTGTTTTTTATGCTTCTGTGTGGCCACACGTCTGGCCCCAGTATGATCGCTCCTTGGGTTTTAAGACACAGATAGACCACACAGGACTGGCGGTGGAGCAGCCCCGACACTCGCCAACAACACAGACTGAGCGCTTCTCAGTGCCTCTGCCAGATGTCCCAAGTTGGATTCCTGTTGGTAGATTTGGGGCCAGTAACAACTGTAATTATGTGGAATGTGTGAGGTAACATTGTCACTTCAAGCTGAATCGTTTGATTCATTCCTTTTGTAAAGGAAAATAAAAAGTATTGTAAAGACGAGGTCATTCCAAGTTTTGAGACCCGGGTCGTTTCTTGACACATGAATTTATGACCCCGCTGACAGCTCCATTCCAAAGTACATGGAAAGCAATTTGCAAATCTTGAAAAATAATATTGGTTTGTTTCGCTCAAAGCTAAACAAACGTCTGGAACCAAAGTCCTTAATTAATGGGATTTTACATTTTTTTAAAGGAGAATAAACAGTCAGCTAAAAGAAGCAAACGAAAGTAAGTATTTACTCATCTGTGTGGTGCTGAAGTTGTTTAATAATGAGCCAAGATCAAATACTTCTGACTGATAAAAAAACTGTATTTTAACCCACCGTACCCTTCAAAAATGATAAAAAGCAGCCATGTTGTAAATATTAACACAACAGGTTTGATAAAGCCAGGTCTGACTGTGCGCAGCAAAGAGCTTTACCAGCAAATACCAAAACCTGGCAAAGTCCGAGCCTCTCAGGCGGCTTTGGATTTAGAAATTTTGCACATGCTGTTTTGATTAAGCAGGTCCATGTGATGTAGTGGGTTAAGATCAAACGATGATCCTTCATAAATATCCACACATGGACCGTTTTTGACACTTTCTGCTCATCTTTCTCCTGATAGCTTTTACATGTGTGAGGTGAAAAGTCCTTCAACTTTAAATGCATCCCCGTGACTCACGTCTACATGATGCAGAGTCTTTGGTTCTGTAATTCTGGATTTAATGTTTTAAGTTTTCCTTTCTGTTTAGAGTTCAGAGTCAATGAAACTCCAAGTGATGGAATTTCCACATGTTTGTGTCTGTATAATGGATCACCTACAGGTTATGTGCTGATTTCACACAAAAAATTAGGAAAGTGAAATGAGGTTTTGAAAGATGAGTCAGCATTTAATATTTTTCATATATTTAATATATATTTAAGATTTAAGATTTTTAAATGTGTAGATTTATTTACAGTTGATGGTGTTTGATTCTAAAACAGTGTAGTTTAAGCAGACATGAAGCTGTAGACAAACTATTGGTGTTGATTTCCTTTGATGAAGAACAGTACTCAATATCAGTATTTGTCTCCTAATGGCTTTTTTTCAATCTTCCCATAGTTCCGTGCTTTGGCACCGATGTACTACAGAGGCTCAGCAGCGGCCATCATTGTTTATGACATCACAAAAGAGGTCAGTTTAATTTTTGACTCTCAACCACAACCACGTTCTTACAGATTTGATCCACTTGTTTCTACACACCTTATTTAAATGGTTAAACAAGGTAAATAATTAATAAAATAATATGAGAAAGCAACGCCACAGTGCTGTCGGCTATCATTTATTTTGTAAAATTGTAGATGCAGTTAATAGATGAGTTAGCATGACTGGGCCAGGATAAAGACTGAATAAAGAACAAAACAAACTTTAAATTCTTTGAAGACAGACATTATATCTGATTTTCTCATTGTTATTCATGTTGAAGATTTACTAAGATGTTAGCTGCTAGCTAAAGTTACGAACCTCTACATAGTTAGAGGCATGTATTTTAATCTACATGTGAATTTAGGTTTCACATACATTTTAAAAACATACACACTCCAGTTTAGATTTGAGAAAGCTTACTGGATGGGAGATGAAACATCTTCAACTGGAAAACAGAAGTCCAAAAATGTTTTGCATGAATAATGTCAGACATAAATAAATAAACAATAAAAAACAAAAAACATTAATAAAAATGATTTATGTATTTCACACGAGTGGTACAAATTACCTCATGTAATCCCCCTTAAACTGTTACATAAGATGCTCACCTGTGTATGCTTCATTCTGCATAAGTGTTGCTCACCTGTGTCATCAGGAATCCTTCCAAACACTGAAGAACTGGGTGAAAGAGCTTCGCCAGCACGGACCTCCAGATATAGTGGTCGCCATCGCTGGCAACAAATGCGACCTATCAGATGCCAGGTGAACCTGACAACTAATTCTGCATGTGGTGTGAAATATGCTTCTGTGCAGTTGCAATTACTCTTAATTTGCAACTCTAAAGGTTTTCAGAAACTTAAATTGGAGATGTAGCCTTTTTTGTTCCAAAGTAATATTTAGTGTCCGTCTCAGACGTGTTATGAATCTCATTTATTTTTTCATTTCGCAACTTTTATCTTCAGCAGATATATAAACAGTTCAACCAATAAGCTGTGAAATCTTCAATAATATATTTGTATAAAAACATTTTTGAGAGAATCTTGTTCACATCTGGCAGCATGATATGCTTAATATATTACTTATATTTACAGGGAAGTGCCAGAAAAGGATGCCAAGGACTATGCTGACTCTATCCATGCCATCTTTGTGGAAACCAGCGCCAAGAATGCCATTAACATCAACGAGGTGTTTACAGAGATAAGTGAGTGTGTTTCCTGAGTACTTCTTGGTGCCGTTCACCTGAATATTCCCAGCTTCTTTTTAACCAGCCTGGTAAATTAAACAATCATTTTGTATTTATATAATGTTTTTTTTCTGCATTTATTATAAGAATTTGTTTTAAAATGCTAAGATTGTTAATTTTATGTGAATCCAGAACTCAAAGATACACTAATAATAATGCATATGTTGAAGTAAAGTGTAATTTGCTTAATTTGATTAAATAAAAGTAAAACTAATTCCTGAAGTCACCAATTGACATGAGAATAGAGATAAGGGAAACTAAATGCTGAAGGGTATCAAAGTGTATTTGTGCTCATTCTTGTAGGTAAGCGGATCCCCGTTATCGATGCGGCAGGAGGACCCTCAGGAAAAAGTTTCAAATTGGGACGGCAGGCCTCAGAGTCTCGCAGGACATGCTGCTGATAATGCTGGTGACTGAACTCAACATGACCTGTGACCCGACCCTCACTCTTAGCCCCGTGCTTTTGATTTGCTTCGGCTTAAAGACGTCATACACACTTTCTTAAACCCCGTAATTGCCCGCATCTGGTTGCAGCAGCGCGTCTCTGACAGCAGCAGCAAATCCTTTTTCATGGCACCCGACAGTAGCAATTCTACATGTGACTTTTAAAAGAAACCATGAAGAAATACTACAGGTTGACTGAGAACTGACTAAATTCTTCCTTTCGTTCATTTATGAAGAACTCTGTATGTGAAGTTGTCCAGGCTTCTCGGTAAGCATCAGCATCAGAAGTATTTATATGTGTACATTTGTACAAATCTACTATCTTTCAACCCAAAACGTAATTGAAGTGATTTGATCACATCCATTTATTTTGATAGATTCTAAGTTATTGCCTTTTTTTTTTTTTTTGCAAGATTTCTCAGAACATTTTTTGACTTCATGAAGGAACCATTTTATTAGTGGTGTTTGCTCACTAATTTATTGAAGACTTTGAAGAGAGAAGAAAATGTCACCATCCAATAGAGGATTGCGAATGCCTAATTTAACTTTAGCTGTATGATTGTTGTTTGGAACCAGCCAAAACCCACAGAACTGTTTTTATATAAACCGTAATCATGCAGAAAACGATGCAGAAATGAAAAATGTGTGGGAGCACACTTCCTCTACTTTGAGGATATAGTTCAACATTTCTAAAAGTTAATGCTACTCTAATGTCTGAGGGTTAAGTATTTAGCTAGAGACACATGTTTGCTTAGGTTAATGTGAAGATCGGTTAGCATTTCTTGAAGAGATGCATGTTGTGCTTTCTAAGGTCATTGGGCAAACCAACATCTTGTTTGAACTGTTAGAGCTCAGAATGGTTGATGGGGATCAGTCTCAGCTACTACCACACCAAAGTTTAGGTCAGTGTCTAAAGTAGATTGAGCTATAAGATTATTTTTGTGTGTGTTTTTTTTAATGTCAGTTGGTTATGACAGCCACCTTGAATCAGATTGATGCCAAAAGAGAATCAGATGTAGATGTTCATCTAATGATTATTGTCTGCATAAAATATTGTCTAGTGGTTCATGAGCCAATGCAACAATGGCCATAAGCCAAAACATTGTCTGCTTTTGTTTTTCGACTGTAGGTAATAATATCCTGCTTTTGGATGAAAATAACCAAAAATAGAAAATTCTGAAATATGCCAGGGTGGTCATGTTTATCAAAATTTTCTTTTAATTGAGAGCTTTGTTGTTTTTCCCTCTTTTTGGCTTTAAAGGATGTTCTGATTGGCACATGCAAAGCTCTAGTGAATAATACCTTATTATTGTAATTATACCTCTGTGATCTGAAGGACTTTTCTGGGAACATCTCCCAATTTAACTACAGCTTAAAACAGTGGCTGTTAATTATTGTACACTAATGCTGCCATCTACTTACATCTGTTTCCCATTTCCTCTTACAATCACGACAATGTATTCCCACAGGCTTGTGATTATTGTGCCCTTGATGCACACTATGTTAAAAAAATTATTAGTTTTTTGTTGTGAATTTGCATACAGTTAAATAGAGATGGGTGATTTTTGCCAGTTTGTCTCAGAAACATTTGCACCCTTCCTATTCTTTCTTAATCAACACCAGCACACACATCAAGTTTTTTTTTAAATACTTGGCTTGTGAGATGTGGAAAGTAAACTTTAATTTTTGAGGAAACTCGTATTTTAAAACTCAAATCCCACATTAGCAGGTTTTATAGGTAGAAAATCAGAAGTGTCGACATGCTGGTCTGTTACTGAACCTCTGTACTAAATCTGCACTGAATCACTGTAGCTCTTTTGTTCCAGAGTCTGCATTCTGATTTGCTTTTATTCATTATTTGTGCTTTATTTGGGATTAACTCAAGGTTCTTGCTGCTTGCTTTAATTGTGGTTGCATTCACAATCTCACATTGCTTTAACTGGATAAGAGTGACTGACGTGTGGGTCAACACCGAGTTACTTGTGTAGTTTTGTTTTTTTACCAAGTTTTAGTGTACAAATCTTATTTTAAGTTTTGTTTAAAAGAAAATATGCATCTTTCTTTTATATTAATATAAACTTCTAAATCATCTTCCATGGAAAAATTATTAATGTTTTGTTTTCAAAGTAGCACTCAGTAATTTGGTAAAGTTTTTACTCTAAATTTGACTTGGATCTTATCCTCGCAGCCTTCAGTTTGTGGTAATTATTAGTCACATTTAATGATAATTAGATGATGTTCCTAAGACCTGGATTAGCTGAATTAAAAAGTGCAAGAGAGCCAACTGCGTCTATGGAAAAAAAAAAAAGAAATATTATTTCTTTTTCGACTTCAGTAATTCATCCAGCACTACATTGTGACACCACCTTCAGCTGGTCTTTATTTCCTCTTTAAGAAAACAAAAAAAGGGACAGCACTTTAGGACATTATAAGCTGCACTTTGACTATTTGTGTTAATTAGCTTATATTAATACCACTGTGTCTGCAGTCTTTATTATTATTTTGTGGAGTCACTCGATAAAGTAATCCTCTAAAATGTCTGAACTTTGTTTCTTGATGTTGTTAGGTTATTGCTCGTTTCTTACTGTTACAAAGATGGTGGTGCCAAAGCTGCTTTACCAAATTACACAATGAATTTACCCATTTAAAAAAAATTATACGATTTCAACAAATACTAATAACATGAAGGTTTGTACAATATAACACATTTTCTCACATTTTTGAAAACGGAAGGCATGACATTTAAAAAACATCAAAAGTCTTGGGCTGGCCCTGGGAATCTATACCTACATTATGTATATTTTTACAGTGTAGATATGTCATCATGTTGCATACAAATTAATGTTTTTTTTCATATTTGTATGAACAAAAATCTCTCTGCATACCATATCTATCAGCTGTGTATAGTTACCATATTTAGCTTTTTACTATATGTCATATTGATTGTAACAAATGCCTGAGAAGACTTGTTTGCAGTGTAATCCAAATGTGTGAAAAGGGAATTGTCACCTATTTACTAATAAAACTGAGAATAAGAAACATTGAATGAGTTTGTGCATAAAACCCATGTGGAGTTTCTCACTCCTGAGAGAGATTTGTGCAATAATGTGCTCCTTGGGGAAATGGCCAGAACGTTTGTAACGGCTGGTTGTTTTCTGCCAGCTGCCTGGCTATATATAAAACATGACACTTGAGATGTGTGTTTGACTGGCAGTGGGGTTTTTTTCACTGCACTTTAAGTCATGCTGAAAGAGCAGAACATTTATGACCTGCAATTCCCTCTGGTAGTTATTATCTTATTAAACAGTTTTGTTATAATAACAAATCACTTTGTAATCTTAATAGGCATAATTGAAGACTTTTGAAGACATTTTCTATAAAGGCTATAATAAAATAGTAAGTAAAGTAAAAATTAGATAGTATAATATATTGGGTGGAAATTGAATTAAAGTAATAAATTAACACAAGCCCCAAGTTTTGATTAAATTGATTTACAATTATAAAGAAAGCAATATATGTCAATGTATGCAGATGACATGGCTATACACATAGGAAAAAACCTGAACAAGTAATTGATAAATTCATGTTTCAGTTTGGCTGAAATATTCATGCCTCACTTTGGGGGTAGCTCCAAGTAAAGCTGCTGATCCTCTGCATCATTAGGAGTCAACTAAGATAGTTTGAGCATCTTGTGCCATAACCTTACTTCTTGTGCACGACCCCAGGGCAGACCCAGAACTCGCTGGAATGATTCTGATTCTCTCTGGCCCGAGAGCATCTTAGGATTCCCCAGAAGGAGCTGGACAGTGTGGATTGTCTGAGTTACCTTCCTGGTCCTGGACATGTTGCCTCTGCAACCTGTTGCAAAAAATGGATAGCTTTGGGTCATTAAGAAATGAATCATCGTTACGAATGGTTTGCTATCACCAACAATGAATGAATAATATTTAGTTATTGTCTGTTCTATTTCATTATATGTGACGTAAAAACTAATTGTGTAATAGGAAGTGAGAATAGTGTTGCTTTCTGTCAATTTTTATGTTTAGATTTGTTTTGTTTATGTTATACCTATTTTGTGTTTAGCTGACAGACATGAATGAAGTTAGCCAGCTGCAAATTTTGAAAAAGCAAATCTTTATCTCTTATATGTGTGCAAGCTGTTAGCTTGGCTCATTTGTTTGACTTTCCAAAGATCACTGTGACTGCTGTCTACAACAGGTAAGACACTGACTAATTCACAACACATTTTGTAAATAAATCTGAGCTGTCCATTTACATGTTTGTGCATTATTAATTAAATAACTTATTTGATATAATGCATTGAGTCTGAGTGGTCACCCTCCAAACCTGGGGGTGATGTCAGGTAAATGTAGACTTGGATGCTTCACTCTTCCAGATGAAATGACAATCTGCACCTAGTAGCTGGATTCAGGTTTCCTGATGGTTTAGTGTGTGCTTGTGTGTCCCCACCAGCACTGGGTGCTCCCCGGCATCACCCTCCACTCCTCCTCCTTCCTCCCCAACAGGCGGCTATGCAGAGGCAGTGACGTCACCAGACTGACTCCCTTCCTGCTGCATCACAGCAGCCTTTAGCGGCTCGAGTAGTACTGGTGACCGGGGGGACGGGATATCCACCGCCAAATTCATTGATAGAACAGACCTACCGACGGTGCAATACTGACAGCATTTTAACACGGGGGTAAGCGACAGGAACTAGTTGCAGAACGATAACACCCCTCCAGTTTTTGGGATATGGCCAGGCCGGAACAGGTTCTGCTCTTGGAGCCTCAGCACGAACTAAAATTCAGAGGTAAGAGGGGAGGGCCCTGCTTTGGACGGGAGGAGGTGGGGGGAAGCTTCCTCTGCCAGTGTGAAAATAGGGGGGCAGTCCACTGTCGGGATAGCTAAACCGGAAAGAGGCTGCAGAACACATTTGTATTCATGTGGAAAAACGATGCTCTTCTCTAAAAGGACGGCAGCTAGCTAGCTGGACTGCTAGCCGGATTAGCTTTTGACGGTGAAGTCAGCCAGGCCCTGTCGCATATTCTCCTGCAGTAAATGTTTTTAAAACAGTATAAACCTACAACCTGCATGTACGTAGATGTAACACAAACGATATTAATATAACCATAACATAGTCCCCCAGGAACTCTTAAAATGTCAATGCACATAGGCTACGTTGCTAGTAGTTTTAGCTCAGTAGTATTAGCCCTGTTCTCTGATTGGCTGTCTCTCACTCTCTGGCCCATTACCCTGCTCTCTGATTGGGCGATCCTCCCTGCTGGCCAGCCAGCTGTCATTTAATAACTTGACAGCTCACAGGACTGAATTACTGGGCAGCTTCTGCTATTTAATACATTTAAAATGCATGCTACCTTTACAGTTAGGGTAACATACATCTTGTTATCCGGTTGCAAGATGTCGTGTTACTTTAGAGGTGTTACATAAATGTTACATAAACATTTACAGTACTGATTTGTGTGTTGCGACAGCTTAAAAGCTCAACTCCTGTTTGAAACCTAAACCTTTGTTTTAGGACAAAGAGGTTTATGGATTTTACACTTTATTCTGTTGTTCAAGAGTCAAATATTTTGTCCTATATTAGCTGTTACATGACCAGGTGTGTTTAATTATGACACTAAGAATCAGTAAGCAACCAGTGCAATTTTGTATGTAACAGCGATTAACTTTAGACATATAAAACCAAACTGATATGATTGATCTCTTTTACCTGACATTTTGATTATCTCAAAAATCCTAATGGTTAACTCTTGTCAGTACTGAAATCCTTACTATGTACATTCATTATTCCTTGATTTAAAGCACCATGCATAAATTTCTGTTGACTTTTACAACACTCCTAATATTTCTTTTTCACCACAAGCTTTGCAAGCTCAAATATGTAATAACTAATAAGATAAAATGAAAGCACAGTCTCAGATGTTGTTTTATCTCTATTGCCTTGCCTTCATAATCATTGTGGATCAAAATTGAAATTGGAAATAAAACTCAATTAATTGCACACAATGCTATTATAAAGCAGTAGTTATGTAATAATGTGTGTAACACTCAAAATCCCAATGGAAGTGTAACATATTTTTTTCCAACAAAACGACCTAGTGTCTCATCCTAATTATAAAAAATTAAATGGTAGCTTACTGAATATCCAGTGATTTAAAACCAACATAATAATGTTGCCTTGTCTTGTTTTTTTAATATTATTTTTACTCTCATAAAGAGTAGAATTAAAAATCAACAATAGCCACTTTACAACATGCCAAGAGAGAAGTAGGATTGATAGTTGTCACCTAATCCATGTTGTGGATGTCATGTTAACAAGATAGTTAAAACCCAAGGTCATGAATTGATAAAGTGAACATTTTGTCAATCAATCAGTACTTTGCCCTGTTGCCTCTTCAGCTCTTTAGTGTTTGGTTTGTCTTTTGAGGAGAATGCAAAAATATGACAAAGATCAA
>JARVGW010000682.1:15877638-15891736 GCA_031762495.1 Anablepsoides rubrolineatus
CACCCCGACTCTGGATTGCACTGCAAGCAATCTATACGCAGCCTTGATGTTTTTAAAAAACAGCTTAAGACTTTCTTTTTTTTTCACTTCTACTTTGGTATGAATGTAATGCTTTTGTGATGCTTTTATTTATGTTTTTCTTGCTTTTATTTGTGATTTTATATCTATGAAAAATCATAAAGAAACTTTACTTACTATTTACTTACTTACTTATTTTGGTAGAGGTGTAAACCTTGCAAAAAAAAAAAAAGAAAAAGAAAATAAGTTGATAATTTACTGAAAGTTTTACAGACAAACATTCCTAACAAATTGCAAGATTTTGTTTGAAGACAAAGAGAAATAAAACAATCACAAAATGTGTTTTTTTCCCATGATTTTTGGAAAATCTTAATTCTGTAAAAAGAATTAGTAAAAACGTTGTGACATATCCATATTTTACAGATGTATGAAAAGGCACTAGCCACTAATCAAAGACTCAAGTCTCGACTGGAAACAAGTAAACAGGAGCTTGCTGTAATTCAGGACCAGCTGCACAAAGCACAGGTACTTTATTCTGCAAGTTTAAATATCCATAAAGCATCATAAAAAAACAATACCAACAGTCAAAGTTATTTTCTAATAATAATCTTTCTTTGTGTCAGAATGGTAAACCAGATGATTGTGGCTCCAACATGCTTGAATTAGAAAAAAAGGTTTGGATCTTTCAAGCTATTTTCATAATTAATTAAATTACCATAATTATATTAATTAAATGCTATTCGCAGGAAAGTTGGGGCCTCAAAAAGAAAATTACAGATATGGAAGAACAAGTGAAGGTAATTTTAAATCACTTCCTTCCTTTTTTAAAAATAAATATTTTAATGACGCTGAGTTTCTCCACACTTTTTGGATGTGTTTGTCAGTTTAAACTGTGTGAAGTGTTTGTGAAACTCAGTGCTGCGTGCTGAGCTGTTTGTCTGCAGTGGATTTAACTGACATCATTTGTCACCATTATGCTGTTTTGTCTGTGGGATGTGTGAACAGTCTGACACCAGCTACACCCAGCAATAAGGACTCAGCGTTAGCTCCCAGCTGTCTGCTTTGTTCAACAGAACACAAACAAAAACCTTGTGCTTTCTGTCAGCCAAAGGTCTGAGGAAACATGAGCTGCTGGTGTGAAAATGGTTCTTTGCAGCAGCAGAGAAACACAGTGTGTGATTGTGTTATTAGAACAAACCACCCAAATTTATTCAGATCAGAGAATTCTGCTTTTATGAGACAAATTGTTTTTTGGTTATAAAATAAAAATAAATGAATGGAACTTCATATAATGTGTTCTAAATATTAGAAGATACTCTGAAAATATACTATTTTATGTAATTTAGGTTTGAATCCCCTTTATTGTCAATTAATTTGAGACAAGAAAACTCTTACTCTTGTGGTTTAAGTCTTAAAGAAGACATATCGTGCTTTTAAATGCTTATTTTTGCATATAAATCATTCAGTTGTGGTCTATATAAAGTGGAACTGCAATGCTTTGGCCTGCATTCCTTCTGATTGTAACTCCACAATCCCCTCTTTCCTGAGGTGTGTCTCAGATCAACTCATTTTGAGTCTCTTTAAATGCAAATAAACGCGCTTCACACCCCACCCATCTCTAACGATCCATTGTAGTTTGATAGAGGGGTTTAGAAAAGACATTTAATAAATGAGAAACTTCATTCCGTTATTTCTTGTAAAAGTGTTTTACTTTTGGAAAAAAAAAAACTTCTTGTTGTGGTAATTGCACAACACTTACAGGTTTTAGATTTAACATAAATAAAACAATAATGGCTTTTAAAGTCTATTTATTTTTTTCGGCTTCCTCCTCAGGTTAAAGCAGAGCTGAAGCAGGAGAACCAGAGACTGAAGGATGAAAATGGAGCTTTAATCCGTGTCATCACTAAACTCTCCAAGTAAAACAGGTGGCAAAGAGCTGAGTGGACAAATAAAAGAGCCATATCTGTTCTATTTAAATGAAACTCTGTGATAGCAGTTAGATCTCCACTACACCTTGTTTTATTCTAGAAAAAATGTGAAAATTAGTAATTAATTATGAGACTTTTATTATGATTTGTATCAACTTTTCAGTGATATGAAGACACATTTTGGAGTGTTTAATTTAGTTTTTTTACACTTAAGAAGTTGGAACTGTACTTTTTTGTACATTCACAAAATAAATTAAGTCAATGTTGTCCTTTATTTTCTTCTGTGAATTCACTTTGGTTATGTACTGAAAAAAATAAACGGTGGACTATGAAAAACATTTTAAAACATTTATAAGACATTAGATGTGAAATGTTTCTGGTGTTTAAGACATAGAAAAGGAAGTCACGTGATCTATTAATGTAAAGTCACATGACCACTGACATGTACATGTATGATGTCAGACAAGATGATGATATTGCACATTAATGTTTTTCCATATAATGACTGAAGCATCTTAATTCTGTCATCTGCTTTGACATTATTACAAATTTAGGTTGTTCAACACTGCCACCTATTGACCACAAGTTAAACTGCATCCTCCATATAAACACACACGACTTGGCTACTTCAAAATGTCTTTATTTCCTGTGATTACAGTTTGACAACACAGAGATATGCTCCTTTGGGTATCTAATTTCTACATAGAGTTATGTATGTGTACATGTTTTTGGTCTTTTGTTGCAGGAAAAACAAACTTTGGAAAGAAATCATGCATTTTACAAAAAGGCACAACTAGTGACACATTTACAGGACAGATCCAAATCAGTCAAAAAGAGAAAGCTGTTATCTTCTTTCTGCTGCTTGGTGAATGAATGTTTTAGTCAAGAGTGTGATGTTCAAGTGTGTGCACATGAACTATAATGTAAGCAGCAGGCTTGCAAAGTTGCACTTCAAATGTTGATTTGTTTCACAAATAGGACACAGTTTGATTGACAAACCCAGGACATAAAAAGTTCTTATTGCTAATGCACAAAAAGTGATGATAAATCAAATTACTTCATCAAAAGATACATTGGCTTATATTATACAGAGCAGTTTAATCAAGATTTTATTACTGGCAGACTGAGAACTATTATTACTTTTGGGACCTCTTAGCTTCTGGAATGCAGAAAAAAAAAATCTCTTTCAAAAGACAGACTGCTATGAAGTGTAGAGTTTTTCATCTTTCTGCAGTGCAAGTTCAATGACATTCTTGTTGTGATTTTTTGTGATTTTTCAGATCAAGGAAGAAGAGAACAGCATCAATATGATGTAATAATTCACAAAAATACCGTGTAATGAATAAAAAGTCAGCAGAGTTTGTATATTATTGAGCTATAAAATATATGGTGAACCATAAGAGGGTTTCAAGTCTCATTTGACAGGAATAATAAAAAAAGAAACACTCAAAATTACACCAAGACAGTCTCCTTTAGTTAGTGATATAGTTTGTAATCAGGAATAAAATGATGCAACAACACAAAAACAATGACAAAAAAAATGTCACAGTCATGCAAGATTTAGCAAACTATGGATTTTAGTAGGAGACACAAGAAGCAACTCATCTGGTGATCAGTTAGTCTGAACCATAACCTGGACTTCTCAGTCCCACATTAATTCTTATTCTGAAAAAATACATACACTTTTCAGTCAGTGCAACTTTTTTTTTTTCACTCTGTTTTATTATAAAAAAGAAATGACACAAAACACAAACACACACACACACAACATAATAGTATTTCCTCTTTCAAACATGCGGCTATTTACATCATCGTATAATTACATGCTGTAGCTTATTGACAAGTCGGTGCAGTGCGTTAAGTTGAACGATAGAATAAAACACTGTGGATGAGACTGTCTGCATGCTGCTGTTTGGCTTCACTCAGGCACCTCACATGGTGTGAAAGCACTAATATTTATTCCTCGGAAATTTCCAGAAAAAAACTGAAAACTTAAACTGAAAATTTAATCTAAGTTGAATGTTTCTGTTTTCTGAATGCTTTTCATGTATGTGAGAATTTTAATTTATTTATTATTGTGTCGTCTAACACTGTTAGGCAGGCTCTTTGCTTGCTTCATTTGCAGGGGAAAGTTGAGGAAAAATGGCAGCTTGAGCAGATAATCAATTTACAGACAGTTATTACAATCAATCAGCTCTAATGGAAATGAATCACAGATAAGTGAATCCTGCCATGATGATTGACACATACATATTCTTGGATTTATCACAAAATAATTTAGACTTTCTTTTATCATAGATTTGGTCAAATGCCAACTTGAAGCAACATAAGCCAAAGTATTGAAGCTTTTTATTAATAAAATGGATTTTTTTATTTTCTGTTTAGCTTATTTTGTTAGTAAATATAACATAACGTTTAAATATTCAGATTTTTTTCTTTTATTTGTTTCAATAAAACTCCATAAAATGCATATTTGATCAGAACCTTTGCCTTAAATAAACGTCAGTAATAATCGTGGTGCACTTTGCCTGGAAATATTGAATGGGTGTGGCATTTTTTTCATTTATATATTCATTTTGTTAGGGGAGATCCCAGCTCATCACAAAACCTCTAAAACACTTTTGATTTTTTTTATATGAGGTTAATCTCAACATAAGCAAGACGAACTGAAATCAGCTAAGCTAAAAGCAACATGTTTTGCAGTTGTACAACTTATAGCAGCCTTAAAGTTACAACAGACAAAAAGAAAGTCTAAAGTTGAACTGGTGTAACATCACTCTAATGGCACAGTTAGTGTTTCCCCCAACAGTTTCTTGCCTGAACAGTGAAACCAAGCAAACATCTCAGTGTCATTTCCAAAAGGCACCCTTTCATTCCTGTCCAATCTGACATGTAATGAACCCTAAAGGCATAAACAGGCCTTGGTGGTGAGACAAGACAACAGAGAGGTCAGCCCTACTAAACTGCTGAGAAAACAAATGTTTGCAACAAGAATTGCTACATTTAGCGACTTAAACCTGATTCACTTTTAAGGTAAAGCTGCTACATGTTATAGATGTAAACCCACTCTTTGCTCAGCACGCTGTATTGCAGGTTATAGCACACTTACAGCAAGCTATAATACTGGGGTGAGGTGTGCAAAGAGCGTTGAGGAATTAAGCAAAGCATGCTCTATAAACTAAACTAAAGCTCTTTATTTTGTACTGTCTTCACTAAGAATTTCATTCAGTTTAAGCACCCTGTAAATCAGTTTCCTCAAATTTAAAAACAAAAAAAAAAAAAAAAAATCAGAAATTTTTCATTTATTACCTGTTTACCAAATACAACAGCCCTCTTTCCAGAATACACTGATGCTTAAAAGAGTTTCCTTTGATTCCGTTTGAGTGAGAAGATATTCTAAGGTTTGTTTTTCTGCGGAGAAGGGTTCATGAGTCATTTGTTAAGTCATGGGATTCATGCAAAACGGGATCAGGGAGATTCATTTTCAGGGCAGAAGCAATAGCTGGTGGGTAAAGCTCATTATTTCTTTGCATTCAAGGACGCGAGCTGACCATCAATATCCTCCTCTGGCTGCAGGACGTGCCACTGGGCGATGGGGCGGCGGGGATTGGACAGCATGTCTGACCAGTGCTTCAGACCCAGGCCAGTAGCCTTGCTGCCGACAAAGATCTTCCCGATGGCGTCGTTCTTACCGATCTTGTCGTAATCAAACACCGTGACGACCACCAAGATTTTCTGGAGAGGAAGCAAGATTTGTTTTGATGAATTGGCCTCTTAAAACAAAGCATTAAAAACAAAAAAATGCATATTATAAAGCATGACTTTTTGACATATGTTTCACGCAGCTTATTATTAAAATATAAGTGAAAACGTGTTTAGAAAGAATATAAAACATGTCATACCTGCATCTGTTCCAGTGGGATTTCAAAGCTGAAGGATTCGTTGTAATAAGGGTTGAGCGTGTTCTTCTTCACAGTTGTCTTCTTTTTCTTCAGACGCTTCCCCCCCTGCAGCAGCTGGATCTTCACATACGGATCTGAAAGGGACATCAAAACTACCATCAAAACTGTTTCTTTTATGTTTGCACATCTAAAACATGTAAATGTGTTTGGATTTATTGATAGTAAGTGCTGAAATAACTCAATCCTTTATTCTTACATATCCTATTATGTAAATGCTTTTTCATACAAGCCTTTAGAGTTTGAGTTTACTGTCAATATAAAAGTGTTTTAAAGTCATTTTCTAATTATAAGTGCTTTATTTTTTCTTAAAGAAAAATATTGTTTTAGAGTTGAACAATGTGACTCTTTTTATTTACAGCCTAAAAATATATATTTTTAAAACCTTTAATGTTGTCAATATATGTGCACCAATCCAAATTTTAGAGTTATCATGATATTAGTGATCATAATGATCATTTACCAGATAAACCACAGGCATCCATCTTTTTCAGATTCTTTGCCTCCAGGATGCAGACGGTCAGTTTTCCAGCAGTGGGGACGTAACGGAGAGAGATGCAAATGTCTCCAAGTTTCTCAGGCTGAGCAGAAGAAAATGACAATTAGACATGCTCATCAGATAATATAGAACAACCTATTTTAATGATAACCTAATCAAACATAGCTTTAATCTGTAGGATTTGGAGCAGCACCTCCTCTTGGTCAGCGCTTTCCAGGTCCCGCCATTCTTCGATTGGACGTCCGAGATCAATGGTGTTCATGGGTATCTTCACCTCCCCAATGACGTCATGTTTGGAGAAGCGGTCATAGTCGTACACAGACATCACCAACGTTTTCCCACCTAGCTCCTCGTAGGGCACCTGTTGATTGACAAGTTTGGTTTTTAGTAAAATAGGAAATTGCTGTTTTGTAACTTAACAAGAAGGAAAAAAGGAGAAAAACTCAATAAAAAGAGAAATAAATTGAATGTAAAATTAGTGAGAAAAAACAGAAACATTTAAATTGGATTATTGTCTTGTCAAATAAACAATCACAAAAAATCCAATTGATTTTTTCTTTTTTTTTCAGCTGAAATTTGGAGCTGCAAGATATTCCAGCATGTATAAAACATTTGATCCAGACTAACTTTCACCACGTTTTTTCACTCAACACACAACGCTTTAGAATGACCACTTTACTTGTTTCTACACCTGCAACTCATGACACAAATCATGAAAAACTGACCTTGAAAACAAAAGTCTCGTTGAAGACAGGGTTCAGTGTCTTCTTGTGAACTTTGGTGTCAAACTTCTTTTTCTTGTCAGGAAAGAGCAGGACTTTGACGTAAGGGTCAGAGGTCCCGCCTGAGTCCATGGACATGAGGTCTGCAGCTTGGAGGATGCCGACTGTGAGCTGTGGACAGAAGAGCATCATAGTGTCAGTAAAACAAGAGCAGGAAAATGTTTAATGATGATTTATACATTTTTGTTTTTGTCTTCACATGTGAAAAACTCAAAAATAAACATTTTAACAACCCTGTAAATAAATAAAAAACTCCTATTTCCACACAAGCAACTTATATTTTCTTTATAATTTTCAACAATTATCATTTAAAAGTAACACCAACAGACCTTAGTGTTCTCAAAGTCATATTCTATAGAGTATTGCAGCTTCCCCAGTTTTTCTTCTTCTTTTTCCTCCTCCTCTTTCTCCTCTTCGGTCATTCCGGTCTCCCCTTCATCATCATCGTCATCCTCCTCCTGTTGTTTCTGTGGTGCAAAAGTAAGAAAGCAAATTGAATTGCAGGTTGCCTAATTTCATTCCACAGTGCAAGACTTGTAATACGTAACATCCATCATGCCACAAACACTGGAGCTCCAGGAGTTTTTTTTTTTTACACGGGAGTCACATGATTTGGTTGCTGCTTACCTGACAGGACCAGGTGGGTATTCCAGAAAGCCAGTCGTGTAAAACTCTGAGTTCAGGGAACAACTTTATTTATTTTATTCTTGAAAACCTAAAGTCAACTGTGTAACATGAGTTGTTCATTTTTAAAACAATCTTATGGACATTAAAGCTGATTTATATCATGATTTTGAATATTAGGGATGTTAGGGATGTGCTTTCATTCTCAGATACTTGTTTTGTTAAAACTGCTTTGTCTTTTTTAAATTCACTAATAAATAAAGACAAATAATAAACACTCATCTGCTTTTTTGCACAACAAGATTTATGATTATGTTCCAACACATAATAGCTCCCATTTGTGAAAATCCACCCACTTAAATGTTCCTGTAATTGACTTTCTACATTCACTTCCCTGATTTTGCAGCATAAACACAACATTTCCTTTTATGATTTCTATAATTTCTGCCTGTAATTTACTATAGATGTCATATGTTGTAGCATTAGTCATATTTTCTGACAAAAAATAACTCTAATGAATAACTGGTTATTGGAGTTCAGTGGTTGTTATAAACCCTCAAATCAAGGTTTCAGATTTCCATTGATAAACTGTATTTATGTTGTATTGTGCTCGTGAAGCTGCAGAGTGAAGATACTCTGATGAGTTGATTCAAATTAATAGTTATCAGTCATTCTGGAACTGGAAACTCAGAGTTTATGGATAAACTCAGAGTTAGATGAAGCTCCTTTCTGGAATACCCCCCCTCGTGCTTTGCCCCTTTTTTTTTTAACATTCTACACTCTTTGTCCTCTTATCGGATCAGTGGGCAGTTCCTTCGACATGCTTGAGCAGCGCAGTGGCAGCCAGGGTCAGTGGAGGCATTGCATGCTAGTTCCATTATAAGGAATAATAAATAGCACAACCTTCAAAAGAAATAAAAAACAAAACAAAAATTTTTTCCTCCTTGTCAAATGGTTAAATATTATATTTCATGAAACAAACTGTGGGGTGCCATTAATAACATTACACAGTCAAAAATTGCCAGCAATATTTTGCTTTTAATTATCCTTTAAAACACATGAAAAAAAAATAGGGGTTTATTTTTCAAAGTCATAATTTCACCATGTTATTCATACATTTATAAATGTCATAGTTCCAAATTAAATATATAGTTTACAAACTAAATATTTAACTTGCAAATAAATAGTCAGCAAGCTAAATGTTTAACTCAAAACTAAATATTTAGTTAGCAAACTAAATATATTCAGCTTCTAAATTAAATATTTAAATTGGAAAATAAATATTTAGCTTGAAAATTAAACCTTTAGTTTGGGAAATACATATTTAGCTTATAAATTAAATGTGTAGTTTTGAACTAAATATTGAGTTTGCAAACCTATTATTTAATCTGGAGCTAAATATTTAGTTTGTAAATTAAATATTTAGTTTGGAGCTACATGTTTAGCTTACTAATTAAATATAATGTATTTAAGTTAAATGTTTAGTTTGTAAATTAAAATATTTAGCTTGGAGCTACATGTTTAGCTTACTAATTAAATATAATGTATTTAAGTTTAGTTTGTAAATTAAAATATTTTGCTTGTAAACAAAATATTTAGTATGGAGCTAAATGTTTAGCTTGGTAACTTACCTAATTTGTAAGTTAAATATTTATCTTGTAAACTAAATAGCTTGCAAATCAAATATTTAGTTTGGAACTATGACATTTATAAATGTATGAATAACATGGTGAAAATATGACCTAAAAATAAACCCCTATTTATTTATTTATTTATTTATTTATTTATTTATTTATTTATTTATTTATTTATTTAAATACTTTATAAAAAGCTAAATAAAGCTAAATATTGCTGGTAATTTTTTGACTGTGCAACTTTACAAACGGCACCCCATAATAAACAAGGAGACATTTTTTAGAATAAAACCCCTGAGAAAGTGACTCAAAAGAACATCTATAAGAAGGACTATTGAGAAGAACTTATATTCCAGAATATCCTTCTAAAATAAATGATCAGTCTTGATATCAAAGTAAAGCGTTGCCCTTAATAAAGGTGAGTGAGAGTCAATTGGATTGACCAAATCCATCATTAAAAAGCAGAGCATGAATGCAGCAGTATACTCCAAGCAAATCTTTGCCATATTGATGCTACAGAGTTTAGGTAGATCACACAGCCTTGGTTTCTACTCATGTAGAATACTAATGTTTGACTAAGGCTTGGATTGTGATTAAAACTAGATTAGTTTTCTAGATTACTAGGCACTGCATTAAGCAAACGTAAACTCTGCACTCACTCTATCATGATTTAAGATAAATCCCTAAAATCTTCATTTCAATTCAGTTTAACACAGAAATTCAAGAGGTTGAGAAATGCCTATTTTGAGCTCATCGAAATCCATATAGTTTCTAAAGGGCACAAGTAGATGTTTGAGCAATGAAAAATTTTGAATATTCAAACTATTTTTTGCAATTTATAAGGAGCCTTGTACTGAAAGTAATATACATTTTTAAAGTTTTCTTTAAGGCCATATATCTCCACATTTTACCCCATTTTGTTTGTTATACAATATTCTGCTCACCATGCAGTTTAGTCATCATTTTCATGTCTCCCAAACAACCAACCATGCCCTTTATTACATGCATAGATTATTAGTGTTAACAGTGTTTTGCATATCATTTTATTAGTCCCATACTGATGTGAGTGACAGAGACATTATCCAAAAACAATGTGTTAGATGGTTAGACTCTCCTCTCCCGGGTTTATGGAGGACATCGTAGCTTTCCCATTGGAACATTCTCAAGCTATCATAACAAAATAAAATAAAAAAGCAAACGAAGCTACGACTTTCATTCCATGAAACCCCACCCTCCGCCCTGCCGGGGGGGCAGAGGGTATCAACATGAGCTATCCACCTACCGTAGAGCAGGGGTCCACCACAGTCAAGAAACACGAGGCACACACAAGACAAACACAAGGCGGGAAACAAAAAAAGGAGGAGAGCAGAGAGAGAGAGGAAGAGATTCAACTCACAAAACACCAAACACGTGACAAAAAGAGAGGCGATCAACATCCCAGCTACACTTATGAGGAGAAATGACACACTCAGGCTGAGGGCGGTGAACGAACAGACTGCTCAATTAAAGTTTGTGAAGCTCGGGCTTCTCACCTTCATCATTTTTAACTTTAGAATCTTTTGGAACTCTGAACACACGGTGCTCGTTAGTCTTTGCCACCTCGTAACAGCGTGCGTCATTTTTCAAAACAGGCCACAATGGACTATATGTCACACATTTATACAAACACAGTTACATCAAATAAAAGGAGGGAAAGAAAGCTCTCCTTGTGTCCTCTACAGCCAGGGCTAAAAGAGCTGCTGGTGAAAGATCAAACTGTGTTAGCCATCATTGACTCTGAGCAAGAGATCTTCAAAAGTTGTAATAAAAACAGAATTGTGGAGCATTATTTAAAAAAAAGGAGAGGTCAGATTTTCACTAGAACATGCTGGTGTTCAGACTTTTAGGGCATGATTAATCATACCTCCCCTCCCTGCATGTTCTTCATGTTGAAGCCATCCTTGCCCTTCTTTCCCTTTTTGTTCTTCTTTTTCTTGCAGCAGCACTTTTTGATGATGCAGAAGCAGCACGTGAGGACGAGCAACGCAGCCACCACGGCGATGGCGATCAAAGCCCATGGAGGAACTGTCAGTGTAAAAAAAAAAAAATCAATAAATAATGCACACATTAATATTGAAACCACAGAGGTTTGGCAAAGAGTTCTTCATTTCACTGCAGAGAGACTCACGAGGGATCTTGTCAATTTCATTCAAGAATTTGCTTTTGATCTCCTCAAACATGTCATTCTTGCTGATTTCTGTGTTGTTGGAGCCCGAAGTGTCCGGGGCCGAGGTGGACATCGAAGGAGGGGAGGGAGCCATGGTCACCGTGGTGACGCTGGTGGGCTCAGCAGCCGCAACGGCCTGAGGACCTTTGAACAAGTTGAACTTCATTGTCAAAGACTAGAGGGTTGGTCCCTGAAGCACAAGGGAAACAAAGAACAACTTTGTAAATCAGATAGATAGATAGATAGATAGATAGATAGATAGATAGATAGATAGATAGATAGATAGATAGATAGATAGATAGATAGCTCTCATTTATACAAACAATAAAAAGAAAGATCCATCAGATAAAAACAGCAACTAGGGGACATAAGCAGCTATCTTCCCCTGTTCCTGCCTGGAGTGGCCATACTAACGAGGAACAACAAGTTCTTTAATCTCTCAGTAGAACACCTCAATGAACAGAATCTGGTGCTCACTGAACTTTGCTGATGAGAGAAGATCAAGTTCAAAGACTTCAGTTTAACAAAGGAAGGAAAATGTGCCTCTTGGTGTCATTATGGAGTAAAATGCAGAAATATGTTTCATTTTTTAAAGCTTGTTTGTCACCACAACACAAGTTTAGCCTTAACTGATTCAGACTTTCAGATTCCAAATCCTGGTTTCACTCTCCCTCTATCCAGTCTACACTTACTAGGATGAGGATTGTCTTTTCTAAGTGCAGAAGTGAGTATTGATCTTCATGGTCACTTAGACTGCATACTTGGAAATCTGGTAAATGGATTTTTTTTGTCTGTGATGGACTGGCGATCTGTCCACCTCTCGTGCATCAACTGTTGGTCCTTTAGTACCAGATCAAGATGATTTCCTTCCTTCTGTGAATCCTTAAAGGTGAGAAGGTCTCAAAGTGATCATGATCAATAATTCTCTTTTTTAAAAGAGATTCAACGGATGTCAGTTACAGTATCTGACTGATTTGAAATCATCAGTAAAAGCCTTGAAATCCAAAGCCACATTGTGTTCTGAAAGTTAAAGATAGGCACAGGGGGATTATCTCTCCAACGCTGAACCCAAAGATCTGCTGGGAGAGAAAAACCTACTTTGTAACAGAGAATTAAACAATTATTCTCTGTAAAACATGCAGGAAGTCAATGCATCTCTCAACAGAGAAGAGTTAAAGGGATAACAGAAAAAAAAGATAAACTTTCTATATAATTGAAATGTAATAACACCAGTGTGTATAGTTTCACAGAGGATACCACTAAAGTTAAAACAGATAAATATAAAGTGAGTCTGATTACAGCGGGGATATCAGTAGCACAAAATTGAAGTGTACCATCTACATGTGACAAACACAGTCATAACACAACTTTGTTTACAGTGATTCCCAGGCCACAAATCAATAATTTCCAACATATCCTCTGCAGAGTTTCTCACACTGTGGTGCAGGACTGGAGATCTAAAGCATGTTGTTCTGTACAGTAGAGGCCTCTGCTTTGGGCACACAGATCATTGTTGCTTAGCAATCCTGTCAGTTTCCATCAGCAGTTCAGAATTGCCCACAACCTATATCTATATCTGAGGTGACCAGCCTGAAAAATCACTAAGGCGGTGAGCATGGAGACAACACGACCACAGACTGTTACGACTGAGCTGTTCTGCATGACATAAGTTTTAGATACCAATATGATTTCTCTTAAACTAAATATACTATATATCTTTCCTGTTGATCTGCCACCAAAACATCACATCTGAAGCATAACATCAGCTGTGCAAAAGGAAAAAAAACACAAGGAAAGACAACATGTGTTTTAATAATCTAGTGCAAGAACAATTGAATTTATCTTAACTTTTGGTGCTCCCATTTTGTGAGTTTATTTATTATAAAGGGAGCCAATCCAGTGAAACAACCTTATGTCCTCCTCTCTTGTTATAGCCTACATTTTTACCTGCGTGCCAGATAACACTGTGTCCATATCTGCTTTTGATATCTGTAGCTCATCACTGTCCAGCGACACTCAGCCGCAGAAAAAAAAAAGGAAGAAAAAAAAAAAAAAGGCTCTGAAACATTCTCATTAACAAGTACACACAGGGTTTTTGCTGTGACTGGATCCATTGCTCACGGCTCAGTTACTTTAAAAGTGCAGAGAAGATGCTGTGAGATAACCTCGTGCATTTCCATACAGCAATGTCAGAGGACGCTTTTCGTTTGTAAATCTGCAGAGATACAGAAGCAAGAACTCACCAGTCAGATGAGGTATTCCCCCCTGTGAGGTGACCCATTCATTGAGTGTTTAGGATACAGTTCCTCAGAGCTGTGGTTACAGAGTCTGAGCTCTCCCATTAGCAGAGACTGCAGTCTCCTCTCGATTCTCTCCACTGCAGCACTACAACCCCCACTCCCCCCCCACCTCACACTCCCCCTTCTCTTCCCAGTGCTTCACCATCTC
>JARVGW010000682.1:15902292-15917598 GCA_031762495.1 Anablepsoides rubrolineatus
ATATATGTGATATATATATATAAAAAAAGGCAAAAATGTTCTACCTATTGTAGCTAGAACAGCTCTTTCTACACTTCTTGATTTTCACTCTGTTTTTTTACGGCTTAGAGTTAAATCCTAAAACCTTTGCACAGTATTTAAGTATTATGTCTAAATAAATGTGTTAATCTTTGGTTGTAGGCAAGACTTTAGTACTTAGAACACTAGACAATTCAACAAATCACATGCAAATTATTAAGCCCAAAGTAATAAGTAGGAACGCAGTAATAAGTAGGAACGCAGAGAGAAACTTCAGAAAATAAAATATAATGTTTGGCCTCAGCTTGGCTCTGATGTAGATCATTTGTGAAATTGTCTTAAGAGTTCAGAGTTAGACTTTCTCACCTTTTATACATTTTTGCCAGTGTCAAAGAAAACTATACTA
Organism: Anablepsoides rubrolineatus; assembly: GCA_031762495.1. Lineage (NCBI taxonomy): Eukaryota > Metazoa > Chordata > Actinopteri > Cyprinodontiformes > Rivulidae > Anablepsoides > Anablepsoides rubrolineatus. Next base: position 15,902,717 of record JARVGW010000682.1, read on the forward strand.
ACAGCTCCCTCATTTTTTTTTTAAATCTACTTTTTTTTTCTTCAATGAAAGTATCAAATATTAGCTTACTTAATAGTTTTCAACCTTTATTTGTGGTTTTCATACGTTTGTAGCTGTTCTGTGAAACTTTGATGAAGTAGTTGGTCAGGTGTTTGAAATGAGTCCTGTCATTAAAATTCTTTAGATTGTCAGGCCAAGCCTAAGTAGTTCTGAATTTATCCTCTGTTTTTACTCAACAGGGAAGTCAGGTGTCAGTTTCTCTGAATGTTTGCTGAGCTGAAACTTTATCTTGAATCTGATTTATGTGCTAATTCTTATATGACTCCATTTTTTCCTGCAATGCTCTCAACTTTAGACTTTATCCTCTATATAACTGCCCCATAGTGGGCTAATTTGTGTTTTTGTTAGAGAGCTATGCACCCTTGATAAGAGCATTTGGCCTGCCTGAACAGTCTGTGTCATTTGGAATTGCACAATCCAACCACAAGGTTATTGGGAAATCCTGTTTTTAATGTCACTACTTGAAAGAATTTGGAAGACATTTTTTGACATTACTTGAAAAATCATAAAGCTCAATGTGGATTTTATGATCGGTTTTTGATTTAATCCAAAAAAAAATGTTTTCTTTCTTCCATTTTAGAGCATTTGTTGTTGATACTTATTTTTTGCAGTTTGAATTGTCATATGTTTATTGTCAGTGCTGCTTGTTTGACTTTGTTACCTCTGTTTACACTAGACTACACCTTTCTGGAAAAATACAAGCATGACTAACACTTGCCATTAGTATTGCTAAAGTCTCTGGAATTCATGTCCAACTAGGAAATGTTGCCAATAAAGCATGAAAGAGGATACAATACAGCGAGGAAAAAAAATATTAAGTTGAAGGATGTTTGTAAAAATCCACATCTTACAAAATGTATAAAATATTAATTCATTTAAAAGAAAATTACTTTAGATGGTAATTTTAAATTAAAAGTATGGCTTGCTCCCAAATCATGTTTTGCCTTTTTATTGTGATCTGTTATGAGTAAAATTAAAAGAAAAAAAAAGTTTATTGAAAGAAGCTGAAGCATAACAAAACCCAGAGAAGCTGAATGCATCTGAAAAACATCTTTCAGTACTGTGTTAAATCAACTAATTTATTTTTATCAGGGTGGAAACTGTGATTAGTGGAAACTTTAAACATTTTGTTTTGGATTTACAAACTTGCACAAAGTCCTTTAAGGTATTATCTCATGGGTCCCCTTATTGAGTAGTGATTGAGCCTTTTGGGTTTAACTTGGACAAATATACTTGGCCCCAGACAATAATTGTATTATCTAGGGTCCAGTAACTTCATATTTGTACAATATGTGGCTTTTTCAGTATTTCCTTTGTGAGTCAGCGGGCTAAGTTGTTATTTGTACACTGTAATACAATAGAAGAACTAAATGCTGCTGTTTTTTGTCTCCGTTAAATGAATGTTTTGGTTTCTCTCCCTGCTTTCATCATTTTCTTGTTTTCATGTCTTTGTACTCTCATTAGCTTCCAATAACAAATCATTTTTCAACCAATGGAAACTGCACAAAACTTCAAAACGTCTTCTTAAGACTCTTAACAACATGAAGGACTTAACTTATTTTACTAGAACAGTGTTAAACCTCTACAGCAATCTGAATCAATAATTTGCTTGAGTTTTACTCAGCTTTTAGATTTGGCAAAGGTTATTTTGCTGTAAGTTTTTTTTTTTTTTTTTTTGCATTATTGATCAGTCTGTCCAAGTTAATGCAGCTGGCCTTGGAGAGCCTCAGAGAGATGTGGGCTACATCCACAATGTGGATGGCTGTAATTAGCTGAAGCAAAACTGCATTTGCTGCCCAGGTTGTGGTGGTGTTGTAGACATAACATTTGATTTATAGATTTATGCACCATTTTAATGTGTTTTACAGATAATTATTTTTTTTACTTCGAGTCGTTGACATCATAGATATCAAGTGTACTGCTGAAAGAGCCAAATCACCTAGTTTGTGTTATTAACATATTTAAAAGAGCCCATTTCCCTCTAAATATTACTAATTCATTTGGATTACCATCAACTTTAGTGCAGCTTATTAAAAATGCATTAGTTAAATTGTCAGTAAAACCATAGTTATAAAAAATATCAGGCAAAATAAAGGCATCATGACAGTAGAAAGCCTTGGTTTTACATTTAAATTCTATGCTTTCTGACCTGTTTCTGTGGTTTATATTTAACATAATCAAACAAAAACTGTGCAAAAAACAGGTTTAAATTATTATTTTTAAAAAGTGCTGTCTAGTATATGATTTTTTAAATTGTTTTTCTTTAACCTAGTCTTCCCTGCAGCAGCATATGATGGATGTAAATACTGAAGAATCATAGTTTGTTTTGTTTTGTTTTGAGTCATTTTGTCACTGTTCCGCTTTGACAGGTTACAAGCTTGTATAATTTTTTATGCCAGTCAAAGTTTATTATCCATCTGTCTTTTTTGATTTATCTTGTTTTCCTAGCATGTGGCATTCAAGTAACCTGACCAAGGAATGGTATTTATAAATTTTTGTGTGTGGTCGGTGAGATCATAACTTCCTTGGCTGAAATTAATCTTTGACCAGTTTTAGTTTGTGCTCTATAAATGATTTTCTCACCTTTTCACAAAAATGACAAATAAAAACATTTTGCTATATACTGTGACTAAATTATTTAAAAAAAAAATTAAATGTCACTTTGTTTTTTTTTTACTTACAGGTCCATTTTCCGATGTGGTCACCACAAATCTTAAGCTCTCCAACCCTACAGACAGGAATGTATGCTTTAAAGTCAAGACGACAGCGCCGCGCCGGTACTGCGTGCGGCCAAACAGTGGTATAATTGATGCAGGCACTTCAATCTATGTCTCAGGTAAATTATCAATTCAACAATCAAGTAATTAACAACAGGACTGAGATTACTTTATTTTATTACCAGCTTAAACATATATTTTCTGCTTTTGATAAAACTATTAAACAATCTCTTTAGAGTAAAGTAAATGAAGTTATTGAAAAAAACAGGCCCATTTAAAATAATGTCAGAGGCGTTTATACACATGACTTCACCCATTCTGCAGGAGCGTTTCACCCCACACTGCAGTGAGTCTTACCAGGCTGCATTCACACTCAAGCAGTTGTAGAGAGACTGGTACAGCATTTATGTCTCCATACTGTGGCACCCCTGCCGTTTACAACCATTTTACAACCTCCCATATCTGATGTCAACCACCCCAAACGTCTGTCAGTAGTGGTTGACAAACCAACCAAGTCCAATTCAAGTTGTTGTAATTTTTCACCCTTGTTAGGCTGACGTGTGTCATGGCTTTCAGACCCAAAACAAGATTGCTTTTCTGAGAACATCGTCATATTGATAGATCAAGATGCGTGCTTTGTCTGTAACCTATTTCTGTTTTCAGCAAGTCCTCAAGTTTCTACAACTTTATCAAAGCATTGCAGTTGACAGAACAACAATGATGTGTGGGTTCCTGTATTGCAGGAAACATACCTATTTTTAAACTGAACACCCATGATGCTCTCAGGTTACACACCCATGCTACAGTTGCAAAGGTGGTCTTGTGTCTTTATGCATTTTATAAATTTGAGGGTTTTTGAACTCCTTAATAAAATCATAAAACTCCTGTTAGCTTTATCTTGAGGAGAATTTCATGGCATTTAGATTTGTGATGCAAAAGTAGGGCAACTGATCATCTTTTTTTTAATCACCAGTTAAATATCATCCTAAATAAGAATCAAGATTGAAAAAATATGAAAACTGGATTTATTCTTAATTTCTTCCCTCTTCTTGTTGCTCCTTTCAGCAAAAGATAAACACCCTGTGTTATAAACAGTGACATATGAGTGCAGTTGGTCACTTGTGTTTGTGCATTATCATATAAATGTTGCAGTAGTGGGAAGTTGATTCCTTGATTTAATCAACCACTGCTTAGGAAAACTACTCTAAATTTACCCTGGAGGTTCTGAACCATGGAGCTGTTTGTTTGAATGAGCTTAAATGGTTTTGCTGTAGTCATGTTTTCAGAGGGAGTTCACTCCTCAGGAAATAGACAGAGCAGGTTTTATCACTATTCTAAAAGCACTTTTACTGTTTTAGTTTTAGTGCACAAGAATGTACTTTTTGCTGAACATGTGCATGTATTACAGTAGTTATATTTCCTAATCAGGAGAGCAACATCTGCTGAACATTATTTAAGCTGTAGAAATAATACTTGTGTTGTGTTTTATTATGGAAGGTGTCATGCAAACACTAATTAGTAGAATTTCTGTGTAAAGGTATTCAGAAAGGAAAGAAAAGAACAAGTATTTCCTAAAATAACAAGACTATTATTTCCTCTAGTAAATATGTAGTTTGACTTCATCATTCATCTGCAGCATTGTCTTCTGATCTGCACGCTCTAACAACGAAGCACAAAAGCTTCAGACATCCTCTGGCATCACAGTGGGATAGAAATATCTACCACGAGAGATCTCCTAACACAGAATGTGTCGTTTGCTGGCTTAGCAGAAGCTACATGCAGAGCTTTTGAAGCTCAGCTGTGCTGTAACCTTATATGTTTAATTTAACCAGGACCGCAAGAATGTTGTTGAGCTCAGTTGGTGTTAACAGCATACAGTGAGTAAAAAGAAAAAAAAAAGAAGAAACAAAAAACCCCTCATAGTCAAAAATATTGAACTTATTATAGGGATGCATACAGATTTGTTTAACTATGTAGCTCGTTCGTGCACTCATTTCCTATGGCTCTTTTGTTTTGACTAGACAAGACATTCATTCACTTGTCAAAACTGAGATCTGACTTCATCGTAAGAAAATATTTCAGATCAGAAGCCTCATGAATTTGAGTGTGTGTGATCTTTTCTAGTAATCAGAGGTCACGTTAGCTCTCTTACCCGCCAGTTAGATTCTCAAAACAAAACCCGACCTTTGAAGTGGTAGCAGATTCCCTCAAATGTGTGGTCGATTGAAGTGCCAGAGACTTCTCGTCCTTAAATAGGTCTTGTGTGTAGTCTGTGTTTTTTCCTTTTGAGTTTAATTGAGTAAGACAGACTCGGGAGTGCACAATCAGGAGAGCGAAAGTATTCTACTCTGAGAAATCTGAATACATTTTATGAGCATTTGCTCTTGCATCCTGGTGAGTTTTCCCTCCAGGTCAATATTTCCGCAGCTTTGCTAGACTGATTTTCTCCATTTCAATCCTGCATCATATATTTTGTCTTTGGAGGTGAGCTGTAAGCAGAGCCTTGCTTGGAGGAAAACTGAACAAAGTTGCTGGAAAAATACACAGAATTAGTTTAGAATTTACGTATATCTGAAATAAAGCTGAAATAAAAATCAAATAAAACTAAATTTAACCCACAAAACTATTTATAACTTATGTTGAAGTTGCTGCTTTCCTTTTGTCCAACGTGAAAGTTGTAAAGAATGCAAAAACAAGACATTTATTTACATCCCCTCCGGATAAATGAAAGGAAGTTTGCATCTATGCATATTGCGTTTTATTGCTTAGTTACATGTTTTTGGTCAAAAAAAAGCAAATTCCTTCAGAAGCAACATTATCCAGGCCTTACAATAAACACTTTTTACACAGATCAAGAGCTGACGTTTCTAACAGTGTAAGTAATTTAGTTGAGAGCATCTTTTTCTCACGAAACACAATTAATTAGTGACAGGAGAAGGAAGTTGACTCCCACATGTTTAACGGCTCCAATCATTACCAATCAGACTGTCACTGACCATTCTGTTCAACTGGGTGTACTATATGTGGCCTCTTTGATTTTATTAAAATAACTTCTTCTAACATGAAACAAGAACACTAAATCATGCCATTAGCAGAAGTAGCTCTTTTTAAAAGCATGTTCAAACGCAGTAGATGAAAGATGATTTGTATCACCCCTTCCCCTGTGATGAATGTGTTTTTTCCATTTTAAGTTTTGGCTCAAGCCTTTTAACGCTATTCAGCGTTGCTCTAAGAACTTCCACGCTTTCCTTCCTCCGTGCTCCGGTGTTGTCCCTGCGGACCCAAGCTGAATGGCTGTGCAAATTGGGACTGACTGAAACAGGACATTCTCAATCTGTTCATGCCGTCTGTTTCTGATTTGCAATATTGAGCCACACTGATTGCTGAAATGGTGCACAACGCTCCTCTTGGGAGTATTGGCATGTGCCATATACGAAAGTCATACGGTAGGTTATGCCAGATTTGAATGTAGCCCATTTGTTTTCAGTGTAAGCCAAAAAAAAAAAACCACATGCATTGTAGACTTACAGGGGCTGGCTTCAAAATAAGTATTTTTATTTCATCCTGACCTGAAACCTGTAGTCAAGGCAGGAAAATTATCAGCCATATATGACTATATATTTCCAGCTTTTCAGACCCCTTCAACAACACTATTAAATAATCATTGTAAATCATTGTTCCAGCTCAAAATATCGTCCTGGAAGACTGAGAAGACTGACACATAATGAGCTGAAATAGTTCAGAGTCCACACCTGCTTTGTGTTAGTGCAGTATGTAAAGCTCGGAAAGAAAAAGGCTTGAAATCTGTTTTAAAAAAATGACTCCTAAGGGTATTTGATGGTTCATCACTGTATCATCCTTATGGCAACAAGAACATAAAAATAAATCATCTCTGCTACTTTTTCCATGCAGCGCCGGAGTGCAGAGCCTTGAACTTAAAAAAGCCTTGGCTTACAATTAGACAGATGCATGTGCATTTAATGCTCAATTAAACACCACTTGTCTGCTGTAGTTTCTTCAGATGATGCTGACAAAACATTTTGTTTTCCAGCCTTCCACAGAAGTGAAGTTCTAATTACCCAGAGCTGTGCAGTTGTTTAAACTTAGGATCTCACTGTTTTCTGTTACTGCTCACTTTGTTTACTATATGATAATTATGTTGCAAAATGATATTGTATCTTCACAGGTTAATATTTAGCAGTGAAATGCCGCTTAAGTTACTAATTCTTGGTCTTTTAGATTTTTTATATAGGGAAATATGTATAAAGTAATTTTAAGAACAACGAATTTTGACAAATTGTTATGAAATCCGCATCAGGATGATCACTGTTGTTACCTCATGTTTCAGTTATGCTTCAGCCATTTGATTACGATCCTAACGAGAAGAGCAAGCACAAGTTTATGGTCCAGTCCATGATAGCGCCTCCCGACATGACCGACATGGAAGGAGTGGTGAGTGCCTTTCATCTTCCAGTATTTGTTTTTCTTTATCTGACTCTGCATTTTTTCTTTTTTACTAGGAGACGCTGTTATTTGGATGAAACAACCTGTAGTGAATTTTAATGTAAAAAGAACAAAGCAGTGTATCTGCTTTATTCAGCCTACATCAGAGAGCTGTCACACAACAGTAAAGAGCTCATTTAGCACAGACTGTGCAGCCTGATTGCTATCGTTGCGATACGCATAAATGTACACACAATAAATCACAAGTCAGCCTGAGAGATGGGTTTGAATGAGACACTGTACTGAGGCAAAAACTGAACTCCATTAGATGATGTACATTTCTGTTTCAAAAAGTTAAAAGAAAAAATACAACTTTTAAGCTCTGTTGTAAAGGAGGCAAAACATTAGGATTGTGAAGTCCTCCTGGTAGTAAATTTGTGATTGTTTTACACTGCAGGTAATCAAAAATGATGAACAGAATAAATCTTCTTGATAATATTTATATAAAAGTTAAGTAAATCACAGTTGTTATTTATAATGGCAGGAAAGAAATCACAGCCAAACTTGGCAAAGCAGAAACATTTTTAAACATTTAATGCCTAACTACAACACAAGCGTAATCCCATTTGGAAAGAGATTTTGTTTAGAGGATTTTCAAAACCTTAAGCTTTTTCCATCATTTTAAGCTGCAGGAAGTTTATAAAATGTACATTTGACTCCGCAGAGAGATTTTCAAAGTTAAACACATTCTGTAGGATAATTCAAATGTTGTGATTGCTTTATTTAAACAGATAATGCATACCTGATTATTATTTAAACTTTACTTTTTGGCATTGTTAAATCCACTGAAATCATACTTTAACTGGACACATTGGCAAGTTTATGTAAATCAAAACACAGACTAGAACAAGTTTCATAATCTAAGCAAATTAAAAATTGCTGTTACCCTCCTTGTTACAGTATAGACACTCTAAGTATAAGCACAAATTAGTCATAAGTTAATGAATCTAAAACAAAAAGCTTATGGAAGTAATCTTAACAGTCCAAGGTTGATGGTCAGCGTCTATTTATGTATTATCTCCGGTCTGTTCTGTATATTTTTAGACAGACAGATGGTATTTATCATAACTTGTTTTTTATTCATAAAATGTGAGTTTAAAGTTTGGACTTGGGCTCATTAGATATGTCCAAACATTTAATTAATATTGCGTGTCACTGGCAAAAAACAAATGTCTTTTTCAACATTTAGAAAACCTCTGAAACACAATAAACAAAACTATTTTTAGATTGTATTAGCACTGACATGTTGTTTTTTTAAGTTTCACACAAGTGTTCTAATAAACATATTCTGTTATTTTTTAATTTTTTGTTTATTTTTAGTGGAAGGAGGCAAAGCCAGAGGAACTGATGGACTCAAAGCTGAGGTGTGTTTTTGAGATGCCACTGGAGAATGAAAAAACGGTGAGTTCCCATACTTTTGTCTTTTTTTCCCCTGTTGTTAGTGTTGTTAATATATATATATGATTATTTTATAGTTTTTACCTGTCTACGGATTTAAGACGAAAGTGGCTTTTTCATGCTTCATACGTTTATTTTCTGTTTAAATTTGTAAAAAGCTAAACTACTTCAAAATGGTTGGATTTCTTTTTTTCTTTTATTCTGTTTTTACCTTCTCACTCCTCTGCAGCTAAACTCGGTCATTATCTGTTTTGCAATGAGCCACTTGGTTTAGTTTCTTTTTCAGTTTATTATTGTTGTGATTCTTCTCAGTTCACCTCACAATATTTGCCCTAAAGTGAAGTTTTGTCTACTGGCTTCTTAAACACTGAGAGCAAAAACAGCCTCCAGTAGCTCAGTGTGCCACAGGAGGACGTTAAACTGAGATAACACTGATAGAAACCAGCTTTGTCCACTTTGGAGGCACCTCTGAGTGAACTTTCCCACAAAGATATTTGTCTCTGTATTCCTGCTGCACCTTTGTGCCTGGCGTCAGAGTTGTTTTATAACATCACAAACAGTTTCAGCAGCAGTCTGAAGGAAAATTTTGTAACTGATTGACTGAATGTTAGATGCAAGTCTTGTATTTCATATATTCTGATCATTGCAGCCATGAGGTTTAAAACGGAGAATGAGAGTTGTTGTGTCTTATTGATGTGTTTTTTCTGTCTTCATAAAAAAGTTGTTTACGTTCTAACGTCTAATATAAAAGGTCCCATCTTCATGGTGTAACCAGAAGAGACACATGAAAACAGGTTGATTCATAATTATGAGAGAGGAGGTTTTTTGTTAGTTTCTGTGCAGTCTCTCCCTTAGATTCAGCCTGGGACAGATGCTGCTCCTGAGGGTTTATTAGTCTATGTTCAAATAAGGTGTCATGGCCTTCTGGCTGACGGAAGCCTAACTGTGTAGAGCTGATTGGAGACAAAAATAGAGTTTTTAGAAGAGATTCAACTGGTTTTTTGCTGTCTTATTCAGACTTCTATTTATTGATCACAAATTCCCTTCCAGTCTACTCATCACATTAAAGCTTGTCCTCTTGTAAACCTTTTGAAGCATGACATGGAGTCTAACAAGATGTCAGCCAACTTACTGAAGTCGGAGTCCTCCACGCTGTCTTCAAAGTCACTGAGCTCCACCCTGGATGACGGCGAAGTAAAAAAGATCATGGAGGAGTGCAAGAGGCTGCAGATGGAGGCTCAGAGGCTACGGGAAGAAAACAAACAAATTAGAGTGAGTAAGATGACTTGAAAGGGTTTGTTTTTTAGTGTGCCCCAGGGCAGCTGTGGCTACAATGTAGCTTACCATCATCAGTGTGTGAATGTGTGTATAAATAATGAATAATGTAAGTGTCTTGAGTGTTTAGAAAAACGCTTTAGACTAATGCATTATTATTACTATTATTATGTCTGTCTTGTTCTCTGACAAACTGACAAGTGGTGAGAGATGCACACATTAGTTGTCATTATGAAAACTCCCCACAGAATTAACTGTTCAGGTCCTACCAATCTAAAACTAATAGTGTAGTCGTTGTTTTATGTAATTTGGCATACCTTAGCCAGGCTTTTTGACAACTACTCTTTCATTGAGACAATTTTGAGTTAAATATTGACAGCTAATGATGGCCAAATGCATTCTTAGTAAAATTAAATTCTTTATTTTTATTTTTATCTTTTCTGCTGATTGATATTTACCATCAATCAATTTAAAATGTGGTTTTCAGTCACAAAAGGCCGAACCATCAACCCTTCGACAGCTACTTCAAGCTGATGTCTGCACTGAGTAATTTGAACCGAAGAATATAATCAGAACTATCAATGACGTATGGTTTAAAATTTGGATATGTGAAAGTTTGGTTGGTAATGAGTCACGCTCAGGCTCCCCTGGCAGCCGAGAAAGAGTCGACCTCCCCTTAAACATCACCACCTCCTCCCCTTTCGGTTCTTGCCAGAGGCAGAACGGTTGTTGGCTGCTCCTGCGGCTGAGATTAAACTAACAGAGCTCCCCACCCGCTGCTGGGAAATGAAGTGTGTTCAAGCCTGGCGCCTTCTGCATTCTCTGGGGATTTGGGCAGATGAAGATTTAAACAGATCCAGTGTCTTTGAGCTAATAAATAAATACTTTTCTATCAAATTGATTGACAAACTAGCCATTTTTTTAACCTCTTGTGATGAAATTTTGTTTCTCATATCAGTTTTCTTATACTTGTCTTTTTTTCCTCCATCCTCTTCCCACACATTTTGTTTTATTTTTTATTTATTTTTGCTCTACTTACTCCTGCCTTTTGTTTTTGTTTGACAGGAGGATGATGGTCTGAGGATGAGGAAGAGTAACATCATGTCATCCCAGCATGCCTCAGTCGCCATGAAGAAAGAGGAAGGGTTGAGCGCCCGCACAGTGGCCCTCATCGTGCTCTTCTTTCTCGTCGGCGTCGTGGTGGGCAAGTTGGTCTTGTAGAGCTCCGGTGCGGTCGGCTGCAGCATGTTTGTGGTGGATGAAAACAAACACAGGATGTGGGATTTTTTTTCCATCAAAATGCCATATCTGCTGGGTGTGTGTTTGAGGGGGGCGGGGGGCGTGGTACTAGTTTTGATTCAGTCCCATTTATGTAAAAAGAAAAATTAAAATGGTAATTTATGAAAGAAAAGTGGAATAAAATGACTCACCGTCTTATGAACAACAGCAAAAAAAAAAAAAAACAGTTACGGTCTTGCCTCTGCGTATTCATCACATAATCATTCTGGCCTTTTGTTCCCCAAAGTTTTCTGTACACAGATGATTTGTTTATGGGGGGGTGATTTAAGGAGCATTCTAAACATGATTCAACTCTAGTGATACTGATTAATGGATTTTCTAACACAGACAAGGTGGTGTCGGTGCAATTGAGTCGGTTTGCAACTGTGCAAATGTTATTTTAATGTATAGCCGTTTCTTTTTCTAAATGAGGCACGCCAGAGCCAATGTACACAAATATGTAATGGTCCCACTGTATAAAATCTCCTGATGTTCCCTTCAGCGAAACCCTCTTTAAGGATGGGATTTACCACAGAGATGATGCAAGCAGTCGGGCTTTTACACACAGGGCTATCGCTCCAATCAAAGGCCTTAAAAAAAACTGCCTTTGAGTGTGGAACAACATTGATCAGTATATGAAACACTACCACAGGATGTTTTCTTTTTTTGTGTCCCCCCCCCCCCCCTTTTTTTTTTAACCCTACTTTCCCCCTGTCACTCAGTGCTCACCACATCCCTGCTTGTCAGAGGGGGATGCTTGCATGCGTTCACGAGTGTTGCAACAGGACTTTTGAATCAAATTTAATTGCTTTTCTAACGGTGAAAATGTCATTTGACTGTAGGTTTGCACAACTACATTGCTATATTTTCATTCTTTTTTTGTGTTTTGTTGTGGTTTTATTATTATTATTAATATTATTATCATTATTTTTGTAAGAATGACTGCAGCGATCAGATGCGAGGGTTACCAGTAGATAATCTGATGTAAATTCAGAGGAACGTTTTGCATTGTTGACTTGTTGGGGAAAGTTATTTCTATGCTGAGACGGAGATGCATTTACAGTACATGACCATATGCAGTGGAAAGATGGCTCCATTTCCCTCGCATCATCATCAAGATCCTGATACGGTGTCCTAACCGGTTAGTGTTGGTGCACCTTCCCACATTGTACCATGCATTTGTCAACTCTTCATTTTATTTGTGTCAAATGTATGTGAGAAATCATCTGAATGTGTTCGGCTGCCTTCACTCGCTCTCCACTGATTCTCACAAAGCTTGTGTTCAGTTTTTTGTTGTTGCTGATTACTGTCAATTTATCTCTGAGTTTGGATAGTAAACATTTTATTACACTTGAGCCTAAGTGTGTCTGAGATCTTCCGACAGCAGTGTTTTTTTTCCCCCTCTCTCTCTCTGAAGCAAGAGCGGGAAATGTATAACGAGTAGCTATAACTTGAGGGGACCACATGATTCTGACACTGTACTTTTTTTTTTTTTTTCCCAGAACATCCAAAAATAAAAAAAATACACGTTTTGTCAAATCATTTAATCTCCAAATATTGCATAAGGAGGGGAATAAAGAGTGGTTTTCTGCTTTGCATTCTTTAAAAACAAAACAAAAACAAGCAATCTGTGATATTTCTATCCTGCTGTATGCAAACAAGAGTTTAGCTGTTGAGAAAAACCTTCAGCTTTTCACATTTGCTGAAAATAACATGTTCTATCTTTGACTATTTAAAGGAGGGGAAGGTGATACGGATCTATCTGGTGGGAAAGAAAGTTAAAATAAACCTGAGTGTGTGTTTCTACTGTATCTCTGTGGAGTTTTTGGGCTGAGGATGACTTGCTGTTTAGGGGGAGGGCAGAGCAGACTGGAGCTACGTTCTAATATTGGGGTATCAGACATGGGTTGTTCTTGTTTAATGTATCCTAGGTTTGGCGTATCCAAGCATTTTAGACACACTTTAAAACACTGGATCTTTGCCTCTGATGAAGTAAAGTTCACTACTTCGGTGTGTCAAGTCAGAAATGATGTGTAAGCGCGGATCAATCCAGCCCTGGTTCTGAAATTGTTCTACACAGACACGGCGGGATTCTCAGGCCATCACCGTGATCAATGTAAGCAGTCAAGAAGCTGTTTTGTTTGTATATAAATAAATAAGTCTATCTGAGGTGATGATTAATATTCCTAGTTAAGTAGTCTGGTGTAAAAAATAAAAGAATCAACCCAACCTGGTTGAACTATGTAGCATCTTAATAAATTAAATGAATAAAACTCCTTCCTAACTGTGTGAAGTTATTTTTCTGTAAAGCACACAGGATTTATCCTGTGCACATTATTAGTAAAAACAGATTTTAAATGATTCTGGAAGTTTGATTCTTTTTTTTTAAGTTTTGAAAAGGTATTTTTGCTTGAATAAACAAACTTTTGGCAAATGTAATATATGTCCTCTCTGCAGCATGAACTGCTATGACAAAGCTATTTGACTCTTAAAGTTTTTATTATTCCTCAAATTCCTCTCCCTCAGCTGTGAAGAAATTCTTTAAAATCTCACTAAAAATGCAATATTATTACCGGAACATTTTAAAATCTTATATAAAAAGCAACACATAATTTGTTTTTAAAAACAGTTTTTCTGCTTATCCTCTTAAGTTAAAATATTTAAATGTATGTGTTGTTTATGCCAGCTGCACATATATGTACAATTTTACTATTGTGCTACATTTCTTTTGTTTAAAAAGGGAAAGGAAAAAAAATCATACAATTTTGGCTAAACTGTTATCTTCACATGACAGATCTGGCAGGCCAAGAACACACACACACACACACAATCTAGTGCAGTTATCTTTATGGGGACCTGGCATTGACTTCCATTATTTTCTACAACCTAACCCTGACCCTAAAACTAACCAGGGAAAGAAGGCTCCCTCATTTTCTTTTAACTTTCAGTTGAATAAAATAAAACTATTTTAAGGTTATTCCTGCGTGCCTCCCCATTATTTGCTGTGCTCTTTGAGCCAGGCCATGACAAAAAGTTCCCCTAAACACAGATCATTTACCAGAAATGTATACAGGCAACTTGTTGGTGTAAAGTTAGTCCTAGGAACAATTTTTACAAAATGACCTTGTTTTATCAAAGCAGGCTGAGACTTTTTCTATGTTCCCTGCCTTTGTATATTGATTTTGGGGCATGGTGATATATAGCAAAAGCATACTCACTCTCCAAACACTTCCTATAAACTGACTGATTGTTTGAGCATGGAAAAACAGTGACTTTTTGTATAGAAACCATGTTGCTTTCTTAATGTGTTTGCCAGACTTCATTAACCTCCTGAGACCCTAGCCTTTTTTGGATGTGCCTTTTTTCTATCTCAAATGTCCTCATATGAGGACACAGGTTCTCAGGACGTTAAAGGGCAGCAGTTTAAAAAAATGCTTCCAAGAAGTTCCACACATTTATCGGTAGTTCTTTACATACTGAGCTATTTCAAAACTCTATCAAACTTTTCATATTTGTTGAAGAACAAAGACTCTTTGCTACTTTACAACACTCACAGAAATATTTAACCCTAAAACATAAGATTTATGTAATTTAATTAAATGACAAATTCCCATTTAATTATTTTAGGTAATTTTAACACAAAATTATTAA
>JARVGW010000682.1:15996608-16007915 GCA_031762495.1 Anablepsoides rubrolineatus
ATTTCTAATTCTATTCTATTCTATTCTATTCTATTCTATTCTATTCTATTCTATTCTATTCTATTCTATTCTATTCTTCTAAGATAAATGTGCTTAAAAATGGACCAATGCATGTTGGACTTTCAGATTAAAACAACACTCTAAGCTGCACTGGGCCAACATTGTGGCAAATGTCTGCAGACTTTGAACAGAGGATGCGCTGATGCTGATGCAGTGACTGACACTTGATCTTTGGCTTACTCCGCCGTTGCCTAGCAACCCAAACTCCGAAAGGATGAGGGATGTGACAATTTAGGGTTATTAAATATACCAATGTTCTTATTTAGGTGACAAAAAAATATCACCGTCTTTAGTCTTATAGGAGGACAAAAGTGTATAAAACAAAATGAATTTATATTTTTTTAAAAGGTACATCTGTAAGCTGCGGGGTTCGGCTTTAGGACCCAGGTGCGCAACAAGCCCGCAGACACCGGTTGATGAGATGGTGCGCTCGGTACCGCACGTCTAATAAACCGACTAAACAGCGTCTTTCTGTCCAGAAAAGCGAGGTTAGTGGTGAACTTAGTTGTTTGAGACAGTGGACTCTTGAATCAATTGAGGAGCGGAGGGATTTTCTTATCTGTGTCTGTCCGTCCGAGCAGTGGGGTTTGGAGAGAGAAGAACCGTCGCGTATCACGCCGGCGACAGCCACCATGAGCCAGAGGTTCACCGTCTCCAAAAGCGACGGCGACCCGCGCCCCTCGGACATCCAGGGGGAGGTGAACCAGCTGTTTGAGGGAGACGAGCCCCCGACCTGCAGCGGCGCGGCTGCCGGCGGTGCCGAGGCGGTGCTGGTGCTGAAAGGTAGGGGAGACCCATCACGCCGGCTGCACTCATCCGTGGCTCGTGGGCTAGCATTCTTTACGACATTGTCTCGTTCTTCCAGAGACTCCAGTCTTTGTGTGTGTGTGACTTGAATACTTAATCACCTGTCAGGGCACCGTCTGGTCAACAACACATGCACCGATGCATTGTCCAAGATACTGATAAATGCAGCTTGCACATAACTGTTTGCTGCTTTGTTTGCATCATTTTATATGGCATAAAAACATGCAAACATACAGCATTTAAATATGCAACAGCATCACTTTGATGACCCATCTTTTCCCCCAACATCTTTACAAGTTTTATTTATTTAAATTATATATTTAATTAGGTAATGTTTCATCCTTTTTTGATTTCTTTAAATGGATTGCTTCCCTGCTGTCGTAAAATGATATATTAGTTGCAGAGTTACAAATCTTGCAGTAAATATTTAATAGCTTGGCAATATTGCCACCCTTTATGGCCCACTCCAAATTAGTAATTATTTATTTACCCAACACAAGCAAAATCCCTGGGTTTATTACAAGGAGGAAATTTGATCAATAGTGAATAAAAGACAGCCAATCCATCCTCTGCATGCTCGTCTGCTCTGCTTAGTTAAAGCAATTTCCTTCAGTGGACCCTCTGACTCGTTCCAGCCTGGTCTTCTGGGAACCAGTGGCACAATCCTATCGCCACCTCACCTTATTGAAATAATCAAGGCCCTGTCAGTCATTGTGGGAATCGAAAGCAGCAGCGCAGAACAAATAGCTGCTGAAATTCCCCTCGGTTTGACAATGGAAGCCTTTTGCCATTACCAATGATTAGCATGTGAAAAAGTGCAATTCTTCAAGTCCATTCAAGTACAAATAAAGATTTCTAATTCTTTGTATGAATGAATACATTTCATTAAGTGGTTGACCTTTAAAGGCTGCTACATTAATGACATTCCTTATTAATGGGCAGGGCCTCCCAAGATTCCCACTTCTCTTACTGGAGCTTTGGCTGATAATAAGCTTAAATCTTATTGCCTTAGTCATTCAGTTTGACTTGAATCTATTTGTCAAAACCATTACTGGAACATTATTATTATTATTATTATTATTATTATTATTATTATTATTATTACAATATTGAATATTGAATAAAATACTGCCACATAGATTCATAAGAATCAACAGCAAAAATGTCCTTTCTTTTTTGTTTTGCTACAAATTTTTACATGACAAAATGCTGAAATTTTCACCGAGTGGCTTGACTGAACTGGCTTTATGAACATACTGTAGATATTCATTCTAAAATATCTAAAGTGATTTTGTTGGGTATTGTATGTATCAAAAGCAAAATACGCAAACAAGCAACAAGAGGTTTTCACTTTGATTTTTTTCTTATATTTTGTTTACATTGCTTTGATGGAAGATATTCTGTGATATATTAGAGAGCATGTCAAGGTTTAAGTAACAATGTTTAGGCACCCCATGTAATTTTTGAGTTAGGTGTAAACTTGCTCAGTGGTCCTGTGGTATTGAGCTACCATAGGTTGCTTAATATTTTTTTTTCCTCTCAGTACACAGCTCATGTAATAATTAAAAAAAAAATCTAAATATTTTCAAACAATGGCTATCAACACAGAAAGTGCCTATGTCAGCTATCTTGTTTTTCTACAGTTTAGATTCCACCTTTTACTTTTCTAAACAAGACATTTATAACATTAAATAATAGTAAATTGCTGATATGTTTAAAATGGTTCAGAATTGTTGATGTCCGCATCGTAATTAATTTAAAAATAGCTTTATCCCTGCATGTCTTAAATACATGTGTTGTTTACTTCTATTTTTTTGTGTTTGTGTTTCTAGTTTTTTTGTTTGTGTTCCAAATGTACAAAAACAAAACAGAAAAACAAAAGTTGTTTTTAAATGGTCTTGTGTGCACAACTGATAAAACATTCAGATAATGCTTGTTTTTATTAAAATTCATCCTTCTTGTAGTTCAGTCTTTGAAGGTTTTTTTTTTTTTTGGGGGGGGGGCACAGAAGAAAAAAATAGGTTTGTGTTCAAATCATACAGCTATGTGAAGCGAAAAAGACTGAATGTAAACATGTCGTTGCATCAGAACTCTTTGTCATCGTCCACCTGGCTTTGCTGCAATACTAGTCCCGCCCTTGAGGTTAATATTGTTGTCCACAGTCTTCATGCTGCTTCTGAAAAATCCTAGACAAATGTTGTGCAGGCTGACACTGACATTGTGTAACTGCACAACTATAATACATAGACCTTCTCAGCATCCTGTTCATAAAGGGAGGCAAAAGGCTGCAGAGATAAACATAATTCAGACAACTGAGGCTCAGAGCTGGAATGAACCCACCTGCCACATGTTTTATGCTGCAGGGATGGAGGCTATGAAACCCTGACAGAAATTGCTTTGCATGGCAGCAAAACAGCTGCTTTATTTTTCTTGGTCTCCAGCTCTCCTGCTGGTAGATTAAAGATTGACTGTTGGTGGGTTTTATTATTATTATTTTTGTTTCCTTCCTTATTTTGAAGCCTAAAAAGCCTGCAGGTTACTTGCAACCAGTCAGGGATTAGGTTATTTAATAAACAAACAAACAAACAAAACATCTCACTAACTACTGGGTACATATATGAGGGGTTCTGCTATTTTTGTAAATAGAATATCAATGTAATCATAATTATTCTGGTGCAGCCTTCCTTCTTTTTGACACATTTCTGGATCGTGGAGGTTAGCAAACTATTACAATTATGTCTACTGTCAAGAAGAGATGGTCTACAAGAAGTATTTTCTACATGTAGACAGGTTCCATTTACTTTGCAGGCTGACAGAATGTGTTCAGGGTTTGGATCTGAACAAGTTAGCGCTGCCTCTTCTCTGCCAATCAAATAAAAGTGCATTTGCTTTCAGCAACCTGAGTGTGTCATGGCTGTCATCATCTTATCACACAAAAGCAGGTAGACATGCTGTTAGACGAGAAAAATCTCTTCATCATGAGAAGTCTGCTGTGTATTTTGTGAAGTTACCGTCAAAAGACAACTGAAGAAGGCATGTGATATGAAACAGAACACCGTGGTAACTGGGCAGCACTTGGTCATGCAAACATATGTTATCCGTAGACTAGACCGTCTAATTTCACATCCATTTATGCAACCTACACTGCACATAGGTGGCCCCTGCAACCCCTAAATTGAGATACTGGTGGTAAAAAAACATGGAAAGGTACAGAAAACAAAAACATAATAAATTAAATAAATAAATAGATGAATGAATGAATGAATGAATAAAGACACTGAATAAATAAAGTTACAGCTCAGAGAGTATACCAGACAAGTTGGAAAAATAAATTTGGAAAGTTTGCTTTTGAAAGGGACAAATGACTGCTCAATTTAAAATTCTTTAAAAAAAAAAAAAAGAATTTGTAATGTATCATTGAAGCCTAAATTTCATCAGCTAAGGGCTGCGTCACACGACAGGGTAATTGTGTCCAATTCTGGCCCTTCCGACAATCTTAAGGACGTCAGATTATCGATATTCCTGCCATGAGTGGTGAGTTCAGCTCGGAAGGACATCTGGTCCGCTCCGACCTCAAATCGGGAATATTCATGTGAGATTTTTTGGCCCAATATCACAGTTAGGGATGCATGATATGAAAATTTCAGCTGATATCGATATCCAATATAATTATTGCTGCTATGGTCGATAACTGATATTTACAGATATTATACAAACACACAAATTCTATTATACATATACCCACAACTAACCTTAACCCTAACCCTAACCCTAACCACTAACCGAATATGCAGCCTTATTATCACTGTCATGATCAAACAGATGCTGCTCAACCAACCATCTCTCCTCCCAAAACAGAAACTAAAGCTAAAAAGTGGGAAATCAATATCGGACTTTAATATTGGCCCAGTTTTACATATCAGACCGATACCAATAGTGTAAAAAATGACCAATATCAGCCGATACCAATATTAATGCAGATATATTGTGCATTCCTTATCATAGTGTGTGTGGTGTTCACCTGAGAACAAACGAGCTTGCAGCCTGTTGAATGAGACATGTAGCCAATCAGAAAGCGATTTAGAGGGGATTCCAAATTATAGAAGATAAAAAAAAACTGTCATGACTCAAAAGAAAGTCAGCTGGATGTTAAAAGTCCTATGGAATTGTTAGTAAAAAATAGTCCACAAACAATCAATATTGTTTCTTCCTCGTCACAAATGTTTATTTACTGTGAACTCATGTCTCTCTGAGGGTCAAATAGATTTTTTCCACTGACATCGCAATTCTCGCAATTTCAAGAAGTCTGGCATGATTTTACATCTGACATCTGAATGTTCATGAATGAAATGTATTTTTGTGTGTGGTGTGTTGTCTCTTGCAGTGTGTCTGTACATCACACAGTAGGACCAAACCTGGTATATCCATGATTATTTATCCTCACGTGTGGGGTCTTTCAGTCTTTGAAAATCGTCTGACTGTTTTAAAAACTTGCAGTGTGACGCAGCCTTAAGGTGGTTGGGATGGGCCGAGTTGAAATAGGAGTCATTATAGGAATTATTAGAAAAACAGTTTTTTATTTTATTTTAACCCCAAAAGTTACAACAATTAAATATTGAGCTCATAAAAGAGTTCATTGTAACAAAACTGACCTCAGGCAAAAATGTGACCAAACTGACTGACCTTTTGAGACATGACACACAAGGTGTACTGTATACACTCTGGCTGATCATATCACTACAACACAATTGGGGTAACTAAACACAATACAATCAACAACTACAAAAACAACACAGTACAATTAAGTTTGCTAATAAACTAAACTAAAAAAAATATTAAACTCTAAATGTAAATATTCAGTAAAATACAAAAGCATGTTTAAACAGAAAAATACAAGTTCCCCCCCTTCTTCAGCAGAAACTGTGGTGCAGTCCAATTATCCACGTCCTGTATTTAAGTGTGTCAAACCCTGGCCGCCATTTTTTGTCTGGCATGTCCCAGGGATCACGGCAGGTAAGAAATCAGTAAAAGAAACAAGATTTAGTCATAAGCACAAACCAAAATAAACAATGAGTTGATAAAAATACATAGGTAAGCTAAACGTGCGTGCTTTACAAATAGAACAAATGTGTTTAAAAATCAGCCCATGGTATTCTATTGCAAACTAAAGGTTCAGTGTGTCACCATCACAGTGGCATGACTAATTTTCAAACTGTAAACAAATATGTGAACTCCGCCATAAAAAAACAAAACAAAACTATAAATCTCTGCAGTCTTAGTTTTTCTGTTTAGTTTGCTGATGGGGCAAACAATCCTGGAATATCATCTGCCATGCAAAATACTCAAATGCAGCTTATGTTTCTGGGGGTTTGTCTGCCGTATTCATCCTCTGGTTCTTCCTTGAGTTACATTTTGTTTTCTTGTAGTTATTGCTGCCACATCAGCCTTTTTGTTTTGTAAGATTTGCACTCGAGCTCCTCGTGTTTGTCTGCATTCTTGGCTCTGACCTCACCGTAACCCAACAAAGACAAATTTCCTATATCCAAGCAGCAGGCCGCTGACGGGGCGGGGGAAAGTAAAAGCTTTAGATTGCCAGTCCATCATTGCTCTTTACTGCAACAAATAATTTCAAAAAACTGATGGGAGGCTGAAAACATGCCGTTAACTTCTCCTGTGCCATCAGATTAGATCAAATTGGTACCAGAATGCCACCTCAGCATTTGTCCACTCAAACGTCACAGTGTATCAATCAATCTTCTGGACAAATAAATGTCATCATCGGTCAGTAAGCAAAAAAAAAACATCATCTGCTTATGTTCACCTTTCATGTCAGGCAGCTCTTTCCTCATGAATCTCTTTCAGAGATGCTGTGCCTTGTAGAGAACAGTGGCTTTGCAACCCTTTTAGTAGTTACCATGGCGATAAGTACATTTTGACTAAACTTGTCACACAAATGGACTTGCAGTGAGGTGAAAACACTTAAGACGGAGCAAGCACCATTATGAAATCAGTCTCTGCCATTCTTTTTTTGACAGCAGTTGTTGCAGACGTACCACTAATAAAATTAATATATGTCAGAATATTACTATAGATGTACTGTTTTATCTATATACTGCTAATTCTACTTTGGATCGATGGAGGGAGGGATGGATTGAGTTGTAACCATTTTGGTCAAACCTTATAAATGGCATCTGTCATGTGAAGAGTTAGTTCTTGAAGTATGTGTTGAGGATGACTCTCAGTTACTACCAATCCAAATTTAGCATAGTGGCCATTAAAATTTGTATAAGTTAATGATACTGACATGCATCAGAGGTTCTCTAGTTTAGTTTGCTTGAGTTAGTTTAGCTTAAACAAATGGTTTACATGCAAAGCATCATGGGTGCTTAAACTTGCCTGTTGTTGCTGTATTTTTTCTAGAATGTATTTCCAATTACCAATTATTCTTTGCATTTATTCCTACCTTGGCTGTGGACAAGGGTATTCTTCCACGCTGGCTTGGACCCATGATTCTGTTTTTATTGATCCTAAAAGAGGTGTGAGCTTAAATGGCTTTTTTTTTTTTTACTTCAACACAGCAAAAGTGTCCTTGTCCTTGAACTTGTAGCACAAAAAGTAAAAAAACAAACAACTTTTGTTAATTCTCTGAAGCTTGGTGAAATAAGCTAATATCATTAATACACATAAAATTTAAAGTTAACTATTTAAAAATGTTTCATTATATTATTTATAAACACTAATCAGTTCAGGCTATTCTCCACTATTTTCAGAGTCAGAGATTGATAACATTAATTATTGACATCCTAACTGATGCCACTTCATAGCTACTATGGTTCTGAGTCAGATATGATGGCCTGCAGGGTTTCCTGGTGGTATAGTTTATTGTGATTTGCTTTCTCTTAGGATCCAGATTATAAAATAACTAAGTTGACAATTCCAGTTACTATGAACACTGCAAAGACAGAAATCGCAAGGCCCACAGATAGCCTCTGCCCTAACGTCTTGCATGCCAGGAAAATAAGAGAGAGAGTGATCTCAATTTCCTCACCCAGGAAATTACCTGTTTTCTTGGACACAGAAAGCTAGGAATGGTCAGCAGCAGGGTTTAACAGAACAGGCTGATTTTACCTTAACATAAGAATGAGTAATGCAGAATAATTTACTTGGAGCAGGTTTTTTGATAGTGTAATGTTCATAATGTTGAACAGTCTTGTGATTCTACAAGAATATTAAAGTTTCAGTCAATCAGGAAATAAAGTTATGAAGCAAAACAAAACAAAAAAAAAAAACATTGATACATTGGTATGCCTTCTGGTATGGTATTTTTCTTCCCAAAGAGCACTATTCACGTTTTTTCCATTTCATGCATTTGGTTAAAAGTGCCACAATGTTCACATGTTTGAATGAATTGTTCTACCTTAGTCCTGCTAGTTATAAATACAAGTAGTAAACTTATTAATGCACGACTTAGCAGTTAATCCTTACACAGGTTTCTGTTTGATAGTGTTTTGTTGGTGCATAATCTCATGCCTAATTTACTGTAAATAAACAGCTCATGGTTGCAGAGATTAGACACACTAATACAGAGATTTACCAACATGAATAATTGTACAGTTTTGTCCTCCGTGTTTTGGTGTGCGAGCAGAAATGTAGTCCTGGTTAAAGGTTTAATCTGTGTCAGGGTTTTATTTTGCTCGGGGCCAGTGCAGTCCAGTAGAGGATGACACAGTATGGGACCACGGTAAAAACAGCAGCCGTAACCTTAAAATAACAATCCAACATTACTTCAAGGCAAACACTGTTTGGGATCTTGGTTTTCTGAGTTTGTTTTGTGCTTTTATCCCTTTTTGTCTTTTTCTAAAATGCAGTCTGATTTTATATACAAAAGTAAATCTGGCATGTGTGCCAAAATGCCTAAATATTAGAGCATTCTCATTTACATTTACTCTCATTTACACAGAATTCCCTTATTTTTAGCTTATTTTTAGGTGTCTTGTTTAAGACTTTTTTAGTTCAATCTAAATTGTACCAACTTTTTTTGACAAGGACAATGGCTGGTTACTGGACAACTAAAAAGGCCAGTTTTTTAAATGTATACTTTTACTTTGCAATTAAATAGATGTAAAATTAGCACTTAAAATAATGATGGTTTTAAAAAGGCTTTTTCATACATAGTAAAATGATCTTATATTAGGCTGAGTTCCAGAGCCTATAAATGATTGTTTCTCCACAACAATGGAGTTTTGGCTGACCAAGCTGAGAATTGTTTGTGTGTTTATTCAGGCGTTCCTGCTCCTGTGCTGTTGAGAACAATGTGCATATAATAAACAAGCTCTTTGATATAGAGTGGAAGTCTGATGGTGAGCGCAGATATTTAGCCACAGATGCTTGTTGTAGATGACTGTTGTTCTCACCATTTCCACTTTAATATAGCTGGGGGACGGTTACAGTCATTGACCACCTCATTAGGATTTTATAGTTCATTAGCAAGCTGCAGTAAAGTAAGAAATTTCACCAGGAAAACAACCCTGCAAAAAAAAAAAAAAAAAGATATAATGAAAAACAAACAATGCGCAACCTGGGCTCAAACGTGCAACATGCAGGATTTTGAGACTGCGGCCCTTAGTCTGTAGGTTACTGTTGAAAATAAGAATATTTTATGACTTAGTGTTTTATGGCTTTCTCTTTAAAAAATGTCTGCAGCACCTGATTTTCTACTAACTCACATCTAGATGTTTTCCTAACACAGCTACAGGGAGGATTAGTTAAAACAGAAATATTATGCTTGCAGAATATTTTTCTGCAAGCCTCAAAAACATCTCCAACCTCCCCAGCAGTCACATTTCTTTGTTTCTAAGCCCAGCTGTCCTCTTTAGCTTTAGTGCCATTAAATAATAGTAATAGTATCTGCCTCAGAGGAGCAGTTGAATAGTAATCTAGTTTGCCATTAAATGCCTTATCCCGTTGTTCCTTTTCCTGTCAGAGGAGGAATCATCAGTCCACTGCAGATCAATAAACTCATACACCGTGATTACAGAGAATTCTTCAGGGGCTGGATTGGACGCTTCACGGTCGTTCAGAGAAATATGGTGACATTTCCCGGACAGCAGAGGGCAGCCAGTCGACCGGGTAAATGACAAGACTCACAGGACTGCTGCAGATCGTTTTAGTTTGCCTAGTTTATTTGGTAAAATGTTAAACTATCGGCCAGTTTCCAATGTTGATTTTTGCATCAAAATTCATTAAGCTGTAGACAAGCTAAAAGACTGAACCTATTCTAATTTCTCTGCAGTAACTGAGTGCATTTTTTTTGTTGCGACAGCAGGGGGCAGTTGTGTTATTTTAATCAGGACTGCCAGCAACCGTGTTCTCCTTATCATGTGGGAGAAAAACCTGATATGAGTGAGAGATCAGGAACCCAGTGAATTACACAACACTCTGTGTCGTGTGGATGACGAAAGGTGCTTGTTAAAGCATATGGCAAAAAGACGAGGAGGGGTGTGTGTGTGGGAGTGCTTTTGTTTGTGTAGAGGATGAGAGCCTTAGAAGAGAGAAACAGAGAAAGAAGAGATAAAGGAGACGGCATGTAAACCTTCCTTAGCCCAGAAATCCTTGTGCTGTTATGTAAGCGTGTCTGCAAACGGGGGGGGGGGAGCTCTGTGTGTGTGTGTGAGCGAGAGGGACAGTGTGTGTGGTGGGGTATAATTGATAGAAAGTGACAAAATCCTCCTCACATGCAGGCAGGCTGCTGGGCAGACCTCAGTGACATTAACGCAAAAAGAACAGGGAGGAGAAGAGAAAACAGCAGCAGGGAGAGGTAGAGCAGCTCAGTCTACCACTTCACTCTGAAGATGGCACATCCATCACGGCTTCATACATCCAGTAATTTAGCTTCTCTCCTCAGCTCTTTATCTGAACTGCGATCTTTACACGTTCTGTGCCATTTCGCACTGTCACTACCATTAATCTTTCATGTTGAATTGTGTTTGTATTTTATAGATTTAATCCTGTTTTTCATGCAGTTTTTTTATATACTCTGTTTAGTGTTCATTATATAATTCACCCCAATTAAAAGGACCCACCCTTATAAATACCAACTAAAGCTACCCTTGACATTTGGTATTTGATTTTCACAATGATCTGTGCCTCTGTCAGCAAATCTGGATGTTGCAGCTGGTTTCATCATTTAGAATGTATCTGTTAGTCCTGTAGTGTTGGCCCTCATTTCAGCTCAGCACCATCAGGACCTGAGAGCAGCCAAGTCTCTGATGATTACTCTTCTTGTGCTTACCAGCTGATCCCAAGTAGGATGGGTCAGACGACAGTAATAGGTAGCAAAGATTGTGACGTAACTCCCTGGCAGCTACAGTGGGTTGCAAAAGTATTCATACCCCTTGAACTTTTCCATATGTTGTCACATTACAACCACAAACATAAATA
>JARVGW010000682.1:16016119-16042642 GCA_031762495.1 Anablepsoides rubrolineatus
CAGTCTGAAGCCCATTCTATGGGACTGATAACTGCTGATAACGTCCATTTAATGGATGATAACATTCGAAGCGGGTGACTTCTAATGGTTTGTCACCTTGGTTTTATCCTAAACCAGTTCAAACTGACACTTGGGCTGTGTAGTTTGTGTCTATTTTACCCCCCAAAAAGCATTAAATGTTAGTTCATGGTGTGATTCAGTCAACTGTTATTTCTAAAGCATCATCAATATTTCATATCACTTTGTTTTTTTTTTGCTAAATAAAAAGAGGATAAGATCTACTAGAGGATCACAACCTTGTTATTATTTTGATTTCCAAGAAGGTTCTTTCACCAAAAGTACAGCTACTTATTAACCATCTTTTTTAGCTAAAACTTGATCACTTCTGGCCTTTAGTTAGCGGTAGATATACATTGAACCTTTATATAAAACCTCAATTATAAAAAGCAGTAGACTTATTTCTTTTTTGTTTCTGTTAGACTTTACCACTTTTAAGTTACATATTTACAATCCAAGGGAACATAGATGTTAAATAATAGAACATTTCTTACCATGATTGCAGAGCTTTAACCTTATTTGTTTTATGACTGTTCATGTACTGTATGTGTTTGTGTGTTTATGTGTGCCTTTCTCCTGTATTGTGACTTTCCTGAACATTTACAGACAGTAAACTGTCAGCAGAACCAAACTGGTGCAATTATCCCTGTGCAGTGATTGATGACACAGCGAGCTCTGTCTAGTGTCGAGAATCGCCGGTACCACACGTATTTTTAGCAGTGCAGTCAACACACGTGTGCAAACACAACCGCGCACGTTTTGTCAAGAGCAATGGAAATCCGTTCAGCGGTAACTTGTTAGAGCGCTGCATTTCTGGGTGATACATCAACATCCCCTTCAAATGCAAACACTTGCGAAGCCGACACCTTGCATAAATCATCTGCGGTGACAGGGTTGGTGTGTGTGTGTGTGTGTGCGTGCGTGCCGCAGATTCAGCTGCTGTTATCCTCCTTCAGGAAGTGACCTCTATTTACCTGTCATACTTTGTTACCTCCCCCAAGACGCACAGTTGCTGCAGTGCAGTGCAGCTGCAAGGTGTAGCCGTTCATCCTGAGGGGCACACTCCAGCACCTCCAAAACTGAAGGAAGTGGACCAACTCTGAAACGATGAGGAGGAAATGACAAAAGATTTTTGAAAGTGAAGAATTTGAATTGCTTTTAAAGGGACGGCAAGAAAGGCACGATGTAGCCTTAAAATGTGCTGCGTCATTACTGAACTATCTTTCTGACGACCAGAGAGTAGAGCCTCTTATTTCATTATGATTACAAAAGCCCAAGCACTCAGAGTCCCCACACTAATGCATGCAGTCAGTCAACCCCACATTTTGTGGATGTGCAACGCATGCAGTGAAAGGGAGCAGAGTTTGTCTCAGATGATGCATCGGCCTTCGGTAGCTGAAGAGCCTCAGAGCGGAACAGATTTGGCCAAACAGCTTTGAGGTTCAGCTGCGCCCGGCTCAGCCTTTGAACTGTGCACGCGTCCAGCCTCGTGGCCCAGGGTAATTAGCATTTCACCGGCATCCATCTTCAAAGGCAGCAGTGAAAGCAAGAAGCACAACACACATGCTGATATCAAAGGGGCCATTGTCCTCAGCTGTGGGGTTTAATGTCACAATTTAAAAAGCTGCTGTAGTTAAGTGTTCACTGTAGTCAGGTCGTGTAAGAGGACCCTGAAAACAAAAGATGGCCTCAAGGACAATGTGGCCCAGGAGGATAATAAGACGTGTGGGTGTGTTACATTCATTCTTAATACTGAAACCATGACTCATCTACTACAGTAGATACATGTAAACCACTCTCTGAAACATTTTAGAGACAAAAAAAAATGTTATTCCACAAAACTGTCACCAAAATGAATCGTTATATCATCTCTTTGTTTAAATGTAAGTACATTACCTTTTGCCTAGGTTTTAAGATAAATTTATCAAAGTGTACATTTTAATATGAAGAAGTTTCCACAAGGATTTAATGAGCTGGGGCTCACTGCATATGATCAGATCATTAGTATGGTTCATAAAACAGATCTTCAGTCGGTTTTAATTCAGTTCATAAATTGGTCTATTTCTTTCTTTTTTTAATATTTTTTTTTAAGTAAGTGAAAAGGGTAGCTTGATGTTTCCGACCAATAGATTTATCAGCTTTCTCTTAACCTTTATAAAGAAAAATCATTAGTCCATTGCTGAAAGTAGTTTTAACCAAGTATACTTTTATTTCCAAAAGATATGAAAACCTTAAACTGTCAAGAAAAAAAAAGTAAGAATCAAAAATAGCTGCTCAAAGGACACTAATAACATATTACATAGATTAGTTACTTACATAGAATTAAGATATTAGATTCAGCAACAAAGATGGTGCCTAAGTTTTATAGATTCTGGTCAGGATGGATGATTTCCTCACATTAAGATGACTTAAAAAGGCTTCTGTATTTTGTAGAACTGATCCATCTTAGTGTGTTACTTAACTAGTATTTAAATCCACATTGTTCTTCATTATTATTCTGGACCTCACAAGAGATCAAGGATAGGATTTCCTACAATATAATAAAACACTAACCATTTTTTTATTGACATTCTAAATATCCTATTAAAAGAAATGTTAAATTTGCTGATGTATTAAGATACATGTTAATAGACCTACACTATCAGATTTTTCAGATTCATCAGACAGTTTCAGATTGTCCAAAAAGACTCCGATAAGTCACTCAGTTATGCTGATTGCCTTCCCTGATTAAGTTGGAAAAGCGTTTAATTCCTTGATTAACGATTGGTTTCAGTGCCCTGGCAGAAACCAGTTTTGGCCGATGAACCTGCACTTTGAAGGTGTCTGTCTGATGTGTACTTATTTGGCACTCAAGTGTACTCAGAAGGAGTGTACTTAACATCAGCTGCGCATCTGCCTTGACTCAGTAAGAGTCAGTTCCTCCACATTAGTGGGAATCCACCAACAGCATGACTAAGAAAAATATTGTCAGGTGTTATGAAAAACAGGAACACGGAGAGAGGGATGATGGGAAAAACACGAGGAAAGAAAGAAACAGTGAATAGTAAAATAGGTCAGAGATGTGTGCACAAGGAGGCCGTGGAGGATTTAATAAAGATGATAATGTCAGAGGAAATGGAGGAGATTAGACTTAGAAAACATATTAAAAGATCATGTTTTCTCGTGAGTATGAGCAATTTTTTGTTGGGAAACAGAACAGTGCGTGCTGTTTTTGCAGATATACAGCCTTGTGTGATGTTTACCTCTGAGCCACGTAAAAGAAACTTCATATTTGTCCTAAAGAATATTTCTTGTTTATTTTAATTATTTTAAAGTCGTTAAGCTGCATAGTAAAAAAAATAAAGTTCACACTTATACCCTTCAATTGCCAACATTTATGGGTTAAGACTAAGCTGGGGCAGGGTTTGTAAAAAAAAAAATCCAATATGTTATTTTTAAATTTCTCAGTCTGAACAAATAAATTATTGGAACATAGCATTAAAATCCTATGCTTATCATGTTTTTTTATTTTTTGTTGAATGAAGACAACTCAAACAATTGTTTAGACGACAAAAGGGACATTGCAAATAAAAGTTACAGATTTTGGGGTCATTAGGTTTACATTTCCTGATGCAAACTCATAAAATAGCTGTCACTGTCACAAACACACAAACAGCTGTCACATCATCCAGCCTGTGTGGCTTACGTCTGCTGACAGTGATCTGATTTCATGTTTTATTCATCTGTAATGTCGTCCCAGTCTAAATCTAAGAAGAAATGCTGTAGATAACCAAGAATGGACATGCCATTAGTCAGCACCAAGCTTCATTTAAATGCAAAATCCAGCTCAAGGACACACAGGCAAATGGTTAACATGTTACACACCCTTTGAGAATATAAGGTTTAATCCTCAGTATTTGTAATGGTCAATAAAAGTATTTAAAATACAGCTGCAGACGTGTTACCCCACAAAGAGAGATGCTCAGGAACAATAAAGGTTTATCTTATCTTAATAAAGCATGCAAGATCTAAAAAATAATGAGTAGGTCCTCTAGACAGGTCCTTCTTTTAGGAAAGAAATTACTTTTTTTTTTAGATTTTTCTACCTGGGTTTTTGAGATTCATAAGGACAAAGCATAAGATATTCTAAGAAAAAAAAAAAAAGAAGAACAGTTTATTGAGAAGCTTAATTCATCACACATCTCCAAACAATTTGAAGCAAAAGGGGAAAATTGCTGATTTGTTTCATCAACTTTGATTGAAACATTTGGGAAAATGACATGGGAGCAATATGGGTTTTGTTTCTTAAAAACATTTTTAAATCAGTAGCCTAATGTAACAGTTTATGCATGTTTTACATTATGCTTCTTTGTACAGTATTGAAAATTGTAAACCAAGCACTGTATGTAGTTTTTTAATTATGTATTTTTTTTTTTGTGTGTGTGTGTGTGTGTGTGTGTGATTTGAGGAAAGAAAATGGCTCAGTTAAGAATTGTTTTGTTCAAAGCCACTATTGTTTTTGTCTAAAGGGTCTAAATGTAATCAGTAAAAGAAGACCAACACTTTCCTAAACGCTTCTTCCTCCTATTTCTTATTTATTTTAAAAACACTGTGTTGTCACTGTGAATACAGTCTATTGACTGCAGAAAAAGCCACTAACCAGTGAGCAATTTGCACAAACAGGAGAGTCCAAAATGGTGACCTGGTTAACTACCTCTTGTTCAGAGTGCATTATATCTCACTGAGGGAGGCTCACTGGCGGCTGGGACTGGAAGCAAGCACAAGTGGCTTGTCAAATCCTCGACAATACACACAACAGGGAGAACAGAGGGAGATTAGCTGCCCGCTCACATGGTTCACAGTGAATGGGTCTGCAGTGGGAACATCAGTCAGATCGGTGACCAAATGGCATCGGCTTTGATCGTTTCATGGGTTCCTACTGTGGCCTTTTTTCTTTTTTTTTTGTCATACACAGTAACAGCTGCAGCTATTGTTTGCTTTGATTATCAAATATTGTTCTAATTCTACAATCAAAAAATTGAAAAAAAAATGCTTCTGTATTGTTTAAAAGTAATAATACTGTCTTTAAATGGTTGCTTTTTTAAGAAAATGCAGCAAATTTACATTTTACTAAACATTTTCATGTATATTTAGCAGAATGAAGTGGTTTGGGCAGCATATGTAAAATTGTTCCCCCTCCTGTTGAGAATGGGAAAATGAAACCATTGGAAACAGCGAGGGAGAACAGGAACGAGCATATTCAAACTCATAACAGAGGAAGAGGCCCGATATTGTGTGCTGGCTGTCCCCTGCTGAGCTGCTGAAACACCTCACAGCTCCATATCTCAAAGATTGCATCTTTTATTCTCTGTAAATGTGGTTTGGGCTAAAGCGACTGGTGCATTGTGTCTGAGAGGGTTGAATCTTGATAGCAGCACATGTCTGGTCTGAATGGATTCCCTTTGTTGATCTCGTCCTCAATTTCGTTCTCCTTACTGTGTTCCCCCCCTGAGCTCGTATCCCATGCTCCATCTCTCCCTCTGCTGCAGCCATTTTTCTTCCACAAGTACAAGAACACTGCAGTTAACCTTTCTCCATTATCTACATCCCAGTTTCCCCCCTTTATTTCAGTGTTCTGAATGCTATGTTCCGGGTCCAGACCATAGTAAAAGAAGGCTGAAACTGAATAAAAGAAAAGAAAAATACAGCTGGGGTGCTTCACTTTCCTGCTTGTCAGTGCAACTCTGCTGATTTCTAGCAGCTTCAGTATATATACACGGCATATTTTAGAACACCCTGCCTCACTCATTTGTCAGTGCACACAGCAGCAAGTGTCCTGAGGGATTTCCTCTGCCGTGAATGAGGGGTTGTATCTGTTCGGCAGTGCAGGTCTCCCTCATGGGTGGAGATGAGAGACAGATAAGATGGATGGATGTGGTGATTTAAGGGTGTCAGCAGAAGGTCACTCAATAAGGAGTTATGACCTGTAGAGAGCTCTGTCCAAATACTGCATTCAGTCTGAAGTTAGGAGGACACCTTCTGAGGCTCATGTGGAGAAACCCAGAAATGTCAAAAAAAAGAAAAAAAACATAATCCACCTGCAATTTCTTTGTTCTATTTCTGCTGAAGTGTTTGACAGCAGAAATAACTTTTTTTTTTTTTAGTTTGACTTGTGGCATATTAGGTGGTCTTCTTTTTCAAGTTACAAGAATCAATTTATTTCTAAGTACATGTATATTGTTTACATTGAAGACCTGACACACCTTGAAGGAATGCAGGTTGCCCACTGTCTTTATATCAGAGTTTTACATTAAGATCACTTTATGTTGGCAAATGATGGAGCTGCAGCCGTTTTGGTCAAACCTTGAAAATAACAATCACATGAAATACTGCACTGCTAGCCTCAAAGTATGTATTGTGATTTCTGGATTATTGGGATTTTTTTTATTTTGTTTTGTCTTTTAGGTCATTTGGCTATAGTAGGCAACTTATATCAGGTTGGCTCCAAATATCACTTTCTGCCAGTTTCATTATTATTTGTCAGACATGTAAAGGTCCAGAGAGTCATGGGCAAAAACAATTTCCCCCATCTCCACCTTTTGACTACAAACAACCAAATATATTACAGTTAAACAACGGCGTAGCTTTTTATATTCCATTTAAATTTGGCAGCAAAAGAAACAGAGATAAATTAAGTAAATTGCACTTTCCTGCAAACATGTTTCCATTCAGAGTGTCCGCATTAAGTCACTGTTTACTGTCAGATGAGCTGGCAGCTCATTTGGATTATCTCTGACCACCAAATCTGTAAGCTGAACTAATTCTGTCAGTACATCAAAATCCCATCTGGACTCAGAGCATTTCTTGGTCAAATAAGTCTTGATGCAATTTAATCCATTAGGCTTTAGACAAAATAATTGGTTTATTATGCTTCAACAGATAACCTCTGTCCAACCTACTGAAATTTGGTCTTTTTTATGCTTTATGTGTGTGATATTTTAAGCAAATGAGTGATTTACGAATGATTAATCACAATGCAACGCTGGACATATATGACAAAGGTTTTACATGATCAAAATCATTTGAAGAATTTATTAAATTTAAGACTTTAAAGGCAGATTCAAGACATTGCTGTACTGTATATGCCAAAAAAGGTTATTACTTTTGCTACTGTTGAGCTGTGAAAAAAAAAAATAATAATAAAATGTTATATTTGCCTAACCCTAATATATATCAGCTCTTATGATGTTAGACACGATTTTTGATCTTTGCAGAAGGTTCAGATCTCTGTAAGCGGATGAGAGCAAAAAGACATCAAGGACAAATATTAGTTAAATAGACCTTTTCGCGTGCATGAAGGGAAAAGAATATCGAGAGTCAAATTAGTATCAGTCACTGTCACTAACCTTTACCATTCATGGCTCACTCAAATACAATCAAAAATCCACGGACATGTAAAAACAGAGGTGCAGGATGCATAAATCAAAGTCAGACAAAAGCTTTAGTCTTTGAGTCTATGCCCCATAAGAAAAGAAATGTTACTCACACTGCCTCTGTATCAATTCTAGTGTGTAACAGTTTCTGCCAGCTGTAGTAAAAGAGAATAAATGGAAGTGAATGAGAGGAAAAGATGGAAACGTAGATGTTCTTTTCTTCTCTGCCTACAGCTCATCATTCATTTTCCTTCTGTTTTACAGATTTAGAAAAACTGTTCTGTCCTGTGCAAAAAAAAGACAGCACAGCTGAGCTACACAGACCAAGATTGATGGTTTTTCTCTGAGATCTCCATTGAAAGGCTCTTTTTGCAGAAGCACGTCTAAAGAATCCTGCCTAAAACAAAATTTAGGCTCATATCTTAATAATATTTCATCAAAAGGGTGATGAGCATCAGAAAGGACTTCAAATCCCATATCTTGCACTGACATTATAATATGCAATAATTCATGGTTTGCTGCTAAAAGATGGGGACCCACCTCTTGGGTCATGGGACATGGCTTAGTATGTTTGCATGTTGCCACTTTTGCTTTCCCTCCCTCCCCGCTTCCTTTTCCCAGGGCACAGCTGTAAAAAGCCCAGCTCTTAAAGCTTTCATCTCAGTCTAAATCCAAACCTGTGTTCCATCATTTATTTATCTACCACAGACTAGAAATACCCAACAAGATCCAACCGCCTTCAACACGATTAGAACCCAGACTTTTAGTGGGTTTCTGTGCATAACAGTCTCACACACAAACAAATAAATGAACAAAATGAGCATACAGGTGTAGAAGTTCAAGCACACACCAAGTCAGACGTATGGTACTCTATCAGTAAATAACTGGGACTGTGCAGAGGCGTTGTGGTAATGCACCTGTACCAAGGCACCTGATAAACCCCTGAATGCTGTAGTCTTATCTGCCGCAGCCAGACTGTAGAAAAAGGCACCGGTCTTTTTGTGTGTGGCTCCAACTGTCTGTCTTTCCGACTCTTGATTGTGTCCTTCTCTCCATCTGCCTGCTGTAGAGCTTCAGTCTGCAGTTTTACCTTCATTACGTATCCAGTTGAAGTTAATAGACTATAAACTCACTTCATTATGAATGATCTCCTGCTCCCTCCCTGCTATTTTTGCTGTTCCTGTTTTATTTATTTTTATTTTATTTTATTTAGAATGTCTGGAACCTTCTCCGGAGGCAGAGCCAAGAGTTTCACAAGTTGTATAAACTAAATGCTGCTTTAATTGACAACTTTACAAAATATGAAACTGTATATTTCACTGTATAGTTCCCTAAAACCCTGGAAAATTCAAGTGAGGCATTTATAAAATTAGAATCTAACCAGATCTTATTATAAATTAGAATAATGGCTATTGGCTGAGAAGTAACAAAATAGTTTTGTTTAAATTGCAAAACAAATTGTAACAGTCCTGGATTGTAGCAAACTGAAGCCCTTGCATGCCTGCACATGTATGCTTTGGGTCTTAAACAGCACGCTGATCCTGTTGCAGCTGAGTTTGATGTAGATTTATCCCCCTAGTGCTATAGCAAGGCTTTGAATTTCAAAGATAAGGGAATGTGCCTCTGATGTCATTTTGGTTTTGCGTTACATAATGTCATCTCATTATGAAATGAGGTTGTACAGTTGGCTGGCAGATCAGTACTTATTAATTGGAATTTGTAAAAGACAGCTGAGCTGCAGCCTCCTGCTGTTGGTCAGTTGGAATATTAGAAGTCACAGCTGCAACAATCTAAGTTTTAATCACTGCGTTAAGTTTTGTGCAGTTAGACAGCTGCAGTGGCAGATGAATCATCGGAGGCTGTGTAAGCTTCCACAAGTAGAATTAGCTAAATATTCCAGCTGGTTGGTTGATATGCATTAATAACCAATAAATGAGCTTTGGAACACCTGCGAACAAGGACAGTATAAACAAAACAAATCGTTCAATTTTTTTAGGTCATTAAGTTCTGATCAAATGGGTTCTCTGATTTTAACTTTTATGTTTTATTAGCAGACTTTAATAACTTGTATCTATCAGTTTTCTGTAACCAGTTCAGCCAGGCAGTGCCAGATTTTTGTATTTTTCTGTTCCTCAGCTCCTTGATGTTTTGTTTTTCACACCTGCCCCTCATCTGCTCATTTCTCCAGCTGTTTGTTATTCTGTAATCATTTATCCCTGTTACGCTCCTCAGTCCTTGTAGTTTGCTGTCAGATATCCATCTGTAATACCTTTTTTTATTATTAATTCTTAAGCATCTTGAAACTTCAACCTGCCCACCTGTCTGTCACTTGACAGCCTTCCTCACTGGGTCCTCAAACCATTACAATCCTTACAGAAATAATATGCAGTGCTAAACATGATGGTGGTGCAGCCTAATAGCCCCAGGTGAGTTTAACTGTTCCCAGTTTATGCACCCCCAGTAGATTTTCAACCCAACATTTCTGTCTCTGCATGATGCTGATGTGTACCGTGATGAGCATCAGCATCTGCTTCAGGGGCCTTCTTTCCACTGTCCAACCTGTTGACTTTAAATGTCAGAAATAAAAAAAGAATATTGCAGATAGGATTTGAGAGGAGGGATTAAGGGCACAAGGCTTAAAATTGGGAAGGAGAAGGTGGGGAGGCGAATCCACAGGGAAGGTGTGATACCACCCTTCAGGTGTGATACCAGTGAAATAAATGAGAGAAGGTGCTGAGAGAGGTGAGGAGAAAAGGACATGCCCTCCTACGGTTGTCTGCTGGGTTTTTGGATGAATTGCTTCGGTTCTGCCACGGAAGTGCAAGTGGGGAAGGATGACCCCAGCCTGGGGAGAAATGAGAAGGATTAGGCAGTTAAAGCACTCAGGTGCTAATTTGCACAAACGTTCACACCTCTAGCATCCAGACAACCAGAAAGCTGGATACCTGCAAGATGATATCCTTGTTACCTCCCATCAGTTGTAAAGATTGCATTAACCAGCTTGACATCTGTAAGGCTTTGCTGCTGGTCCCCAAGTCCCCAAGGGGAAGTAGAGACAGTTCTCTACTTCCCCTTTCTTCTCATATTCAAACTTAGCCAATATTCCTCTCTCATCCTGTCACTCTCTGCTGAGCCCTCTCACAGGACTCCCTTGCCCAAAAAAGGGGCCAAATGTAATATAGAAGCGTAATAGTGTTTGGCTTCACATCAGGACCTGGCAGCAGAGGGTATAAAAAGAGATTTTGTTTCTATGTTAAATTGGTTTTCTGGCATGTGATAAGTTAAGGTGAATTTTTAATCTATGACCTCAAAATGTGTCAATCCTTCCCCCCTTCACCCTGTCATGCCTCCAGGAAGAAGCCTTCTTTTTTGCCTTCTGCCCCTGTGTCTTTCTTCTGGCTATACTCCTCATAAAAAAGTAAAAGATAGTAGGTGTGAGACACCTTTTCTCCCAAACCAATTACCTCACCAGTGTATAATCCTCCACACCTTCGACTCTCCACCACACTCGTTTTCCCTCCCTGCCGCTCTCAGTCCCTCTTCTCCACCTACGCAATTCTTTCTTTTTTCATCTATTTTTCTTTATCCCTGCAGCTCTGTGGCTCACCAATTACTGCAGCAATAAGCAGCTATGCTGAAGTCACTCCCACAGGCAGTGTCATGCATGCAGGAGGTGTGCAGCTGACTGACATGACACAAAGTTTTCTCCCAAAGCTCGCACACAATCTGAGGATGTCTGATAGCCAGGCTCCACTGGGGCTTAGTGTTGCTGGCTTTACATGGCTACCCATTTTGCTGCACCTCACAGCAGGCAGCTGGCCGCCTGCCTGCCTGACACTTCTCTTTTCAAGTGAACATCCTGAAGGACTCATGGACAGGTGAACAAGCCAGAAACAGACATGTTGTGACACTTTACGGCATACAGTGTTGGGGAATGTATCCCCATAGTGCAGACTGTGTAGCCTTCTAGTTCCAATCTGATTTGTAGAAATTCAGCAAAGTGTCTATCCATCAAATGTTAAAGGAAGACATTTTTGAATACCATTCATTGATGTGAGAACTAAAGCAGAATACATTAAGTCTGTCAAGCACTGATAAGGGTTATGAAAAAAAAAGATTTACAGTAATTAAAACTGTCCTTTCTCTGCAGCATTTCACAGCTGTTGTCTCCTTCTGACATCATCTTCTGTCAGGATTTTTCTTTTGGTCAAAGAGATTAACAACTAAAGCAGAAAGAATGGCTTAGCTTTATTTGAGTGTCAATCTCTTCCTGCGCACCATCACCTTTTATTCTTGATGTTAGACAGAGATGGTGCTGTTGAGAATACATTAGAAGAGGCTACCAATTCCCAAGAATTAATCTTGACGTGGTACAGCGAAGCAGAAAGTAGGAGCAGCAGATTGAAACAAATCCAACTGTTCATCATCGGAGACATCAATCACTGACATGCTCAGAGGGCACGTCAGCACTCTAAGACGTTCTCATATACAGTGATCTTCCTTCCGCTCTCAGCCAATCAGGAGTGAGGATCTCTGCTGGAGATGTTGAGGAACTACAGAGAAGGGAATGTGTCAAAGTTGTACCCTGTGAGGGAACGCCGCATTAAAATTTATACTGTGCCGAGGCACCAAACTGAATACTGATCAGCACACAGGTTCTGTCCTACGATAACAAAACAGATTCAGGTGGATATCATGATACCTGCTTAGCCAAATAAGTGTATTAAAAAGGGAAAAGCATAAGCAAAGAGAAGAGAAATTAAGAGACTTCGGAAAGAGTGAGAGATAA
This sequence comes from Anablepsoides rubrolineatus, assembly GCA_031762495.1. Lineage (NCBI taxonomy): Eukaryota > Metazoa > Chordata > Actinopteri > Cyprinodontiformes > Rivulidae > Anablepsoides > Anablepsoides rubrolineatus. Next base: position 16,028,378 of record JARVGW010000682.1, read on the forward strand.
AGAAAGAAACGCGGTGAGTGAGATCGCATTAAACAAGACAGTTGTGTCTCTGATGTGGTGCTGAAACAATTATGTGAGGAAGGAGAGGGGAGCATATCTGTTTATGGCAGTGTGTGTGGGCAGATGTGGTCATGTAATCATACGCTGCTGCTATTTTTTCCTCTGTGCATTATGATTGGGCTTCTGAAAGAGTAAAACGAGAAAAAAAAATTCTTGCTTTTTATGTATTATAATAAATCGCTTGGTTCATAGACAGGAGTTGTAGTCATAAATCTTGCTTACATATGTCATGCTTTTTTTCAAGATTTGATTCTCCCTTCTGCAGAGGCTGCCACACTGAGCAAATTTCCATGAAAGATTTGGCAATCGTCTTTCCTGATGCAACCTGGGCTCAAACCTGCAGCCTCAGAATTACAAAACAGCAGCACTGAGTGACCACCAAGTTACATCTGCCCCAAAATATACATACAATCACACACATGTTGTTATATGATAGTGATGCCAACCTAAAGATGAGCCCTAACTAAATGCATTTTACCTTTTGAACTATGTAGACCTATATAATCTTAAAAATAAAATCTTGAAAAAGCCCCGTCATTTATTTTCTTTCTTATTCTGATTCATACATGGATTTGTTTGGGTGCATGTTAAATCACTGACAGTCCTGGTTTGACAGGAGTTTAAATTGCGTGACCTTAATCCTTCACCTGATGCTGACCAGAATCTGTCTGTGTTGCAGTAAACAGCAGGGAGACAGAAAAAGCTGAAGCGATCATAGCTAGACGTGATTTAAAGCTACAGTCGCGAGGAATCAGTCAGTGAACTCATGACCAGCTTGGATTTTGCAATGAACAGAGGAACACAAACAGAAAATCCAACTTTTTATTATTATTATTCATTTCTCTCTAATCCCAAATAAATTCCTTCGTCATTTCACTAAAAGTAGTGTGAACTCTGTTTATTTTCCCCTGTAAGTCACTGTAAAAGGATGGTTCTGCACTTTTATAAATGAGTAATTAGTTGATGCCTTCATAAAACCTGCACAGTAGCTGTGTGTCTCTATTTTTTGCATGAAATGGCTGAAACCCAACCATATGTGCATAAACTGAGATTATTCGCCACAGCTGCTCCTCTGTTACTCTACAGCACAGTTCATCGGGTCTGAGCCAAGCATGTGCATCACCTCATATATATATACTGGATACACACACTTGTTCCCACACTTGCACCAAGCCAACAAGTGGTCCCTGGGCTGGGCTGTTGAGTCAGCTCCTCAAGAATCAACATCTCGCTCTTTGGCTTTTTTTTTTCCAAGTCGGCCCTCCGAGACAAAGAGCAGTACGCCAGTGTGACACGGTGCAGGCGGAGGGAGACAGAGAGACTAAAATAACTGTCTGTCACCACCTCAATGCTTCACAAGCAGGATCAATAAAACAAAGTCAAATAGTTCTCACCAAATAATCCTCCATTACTCTGTTCAAAGAGTTGTTTGAAAATCCAAAGTGAAAGCAGCGGGCCAGGCCCCCACTCATTTCCATTAAATTTTCTTTTTTCTCTAAAACACTAGAAGTGTCTCCTGGAGTGAATCCTGCTGTCAGACAATAGACAGCTGGAGGATAAAATCATCCCAAACATACACTAATGAGACAGGCCTCATATATTTTCAATTAATGACGCCTGTTTTGTTGATGGTGAAACAAAATGTGTGATCAAACATACATTTAGACTTGGGTGCATTTGAATTTTAATTAATATTGCTCTTTTCATTGCGTATCCCGATTTATTCAGGTTAGATTTTGAATCCATTTGCTCATTTTCTGTATCTGCTTTTCATTCTGTTCAGGGTTTCAGAAAGCTGGTGTCGATTTTCAGCGGTCTGTGGGTGAAAGACGGGAGTACACCTTTTACTGCCAGTCCGTTCAGGTCACTGTTAATCTTAAACTGCAGACTTTTGGTTTAAAAGGTTTTTGACATCCAAAACCCCGCTCACCAGTTACAACTAAAAAGGTTGCTTCCAAATCTGTGTTATTGACAGGCATTTGCTGCATGCTTAGAAATGTTTTTTTTATATTTATTTGTTAAGAAGCTAAAATGTTCGTGGCTGATTTCAAGTTCAGTATAAACATTTAGATGCTTTAGGTTGTGATCAAAACAGGCTGTCAGAATAATTCTCAGTGCAAGTGAAACAAAACAGTTTGACTGAAACAATAAAATAAAATATAAAATGTCTTTTTCTGTCATTTTTGACAACTGGAGATAATAAAAAAAGAAGCAGTTGGAAGAATCATTGTATTAACATGCAATAGATAAATTCACAAAGTGATTTTTTTTCATGCTAACCAGACAGTAAGCACTGTATAAGCCTCTTTGCACCAAGTATAAATTTTAAAGAAATGTCAGCTTTGAAATTAAAAAAAAAACATCTAAGAAATGTAAATTCAGTGTTTTGATGGTGGATTTTTGAAGACGATCACATGCTCTCTGAGTGGTGAGGCTTTGGGTTTTGACCATAGAGAGACGCTCTGATAGTATGAGCTGTTGTTGAACAGATCCCATCAGATTGAGGCAGGATAAGCTCCTTTGGGCATGCAGTCAGAGCAAAACTGATCTGAAAACTGCCCTTAAAAAAAAAAAAAAAAAAGAAGGAATCAATCATACCTTTTGTTAATCTGATTTTAATTATTAGATGATGAGGAGAAATGGGCCACGCTGTGAAAAGGAACCATACTTTTTTAACTTTTAGTAAGTATATCTTGTGAATATGGCATTATTACATGCATTTTTTCTAGTATGCAGTACTGTTGTTAACATAAATTATAGAGGATGCATTGTAAAATTACCATAAAACACCAACATGTCCACTGCCAGTACTTTACTGTTATTTTACTTTGAATTACTGAAGCAGTTACAAATTTGTTTGACAAGGTATAATTTAGCACTTTCACATTGATGGGGATTTTCTGTAGCCTGTATTATGCATTAATTTCAGCCTATACCAAAGCATAAATTACAATTGATTAATGGATTTTTATTTTTTTTTGTAGAAATAAATAACATGCTAGGCCCAAATCCTCCTAATTCTAAATAATCTTGATATAAAAGTGGCAAAAAGAAGCAAATAGACTTAATAAACAGCTGAATGCTTTTCCAAACAAGTTATCAATTTGTTGTTTCTCGGCTAAAAAATGTAATTTCTAAAGCTATAATGAGAGAAAATAAATGTGAAATGTATTAATAGTGCATCGTATGTTTCTCTCTGCATGTGACTTCATTTGCTCAGATGTGATTAGAGGATGAAAGTATTTGTCTCAGGCGAAGCTGAAAGTAAAATAGCTAAATAATGCACATGGCCTGAAAGCCTTGGGCGGGATGCTGTGTGGCCTCCCTTTCAGCAGCTATGTTTAGTTTAACCTGCAGGTCAAAGTGAGCTGAACCTTAAATGCTGCAGAAGCTTTTACATTTTACAGTCAGATATGTGTTTGTGGCTCAGTGCTCCCTGTGCGGGTTCCCGTTTCAGTTCTGCCTGCCTCAGTCTGAGCCTTCATTTCCCTCCTTGGTTCTGTTCGCTGTCACACCATCTCTGTGTTTGTTTTCCTCCTCTCATCTGCTTCTGGCTCTCCAGTTTTTCATGCCGTTATGTTAATCTATCTGCTCTATTTTTTTTATTTTCTTCCTGTCCCTGATGAGTCTTCAAATAGGCCCCCACGTCCTTCGGTGGCCTCGTCTGAGTGGCCCTGTTGATCTGTCTCTGTAGAAGAGCGTGCCGTCTGTTAACAGTGTCCAACATGGCTGCGGCACCCAGGCTATTAATAACTTGGTCTCGCAGTGTTCAGTCCAAGACGAGACCAAGAGCCAGAGGGAGCGCAATCTGCCGTCTCCCTCAAGATACGCTCCAAGGTGCAAATGAGACCGTTAACTCTGCTCAACCTTCAGCATCGAAACCTTTATCAGACCTTGTTGAATAAGGTCGTTCTGGATTTATTACGTACCAAACATAAATGAAGAATGTCAAACCTGCTGGTCTGCAGCTTCTGGTCACTTTACAAAAAGTTTGACTCACATTAGTTAACAGATTTCTGCAGAGAAGCTGAGATTTATTTCACTCACTTTTACCCCTGCAAACATGTTCAGATGTCACAACCATGCAAAAAGGTGACACATTGTTGCCTTTTAGCTCTTTCTGATAATGCTTTTTCTTATTTATGTTTTGGTCACTTTGTACTGAAGAACTTCACCCATATTGGGTTAAATCAGTTTCAATTTAGAGCCTCTGATTCCAAAGATTACGAGAAGATTTTGTAATTATTGTTTTAAGGGCAACATTCTCAGTGGAATCAAAACAATTCCTTTATTTGTTTCATAATCTTAATGGGAACAAAATCTATTTATTATTGTGAGTAATAGTGTAGTGTGAAAATTATTTTAATCTGCTGTGAGGTAGCATCTGCTGATAGGCCTGAATAATTTATCACTGCAGCACTAATGTCTATAATAAAATCTTGTAGTTGGTTCAGTCTACAGCAGCAAAGCTGACTTTACAACCAGCCTAAGAGTTCACCTTTCTGAATTCATTTGGTGGCTTACTCAATAGAACTAACATCATCCTCACCAGCCTAAACAAACCAAACTTCAGTGGTATGACTCACCAGAGTCATAGCACTGCCTCAGCTCTGATTATATACAGCATGAAATCCTGTTAACACGTTCATGTTTGTTGTGTGATTAAAAAGCAGCAGTAGTTCTGTGATAGACGAACGGTATGTTCAGGACACTCCCAGCCTCTCACCCGGTGACAGAATCCTTTCTCTTACAACCCTAAACAGAAAAAAATTTATGAAAAGGAATGAATGATTGAGATTTGCAAAAAGAAAAATTGGCAAACGTCTGTACCTATAAGGTGTCAATATAATCTTTATTCAAAAAAATGGACAATTTATCTCTTTAGACTAAATATTTTAAGCAAAAGTGAGTTGTCTATTATGTGTCGACACAACACTGCCTTTTTATGATCTAATAAACAGACAAATAAAAAGCTAAAAATAACGAGACTAAAATAAAAGGAAAAAAAGCACCCAATGTCCAAAGAAAAACTAAAAAGAAAAAAAAATGTTTTGATGCAAACTTCTAACAACTTTTACCTTAAATATGTCTGCCAATATATGTCTGGCACTAACAAATTGAAATAAAAAAATATTTTTATCAAGGGGACAACTAAAGCTGATGTGAGTTGTACGGTAGCCCTGCAAAAGAAAGTCATCAGGGTCTCGTATGTGAGATCAATGAACTTGTCAATGAGCCCAGAAAATGAAAATCGGTAAATCTGCCCAAAGCCACATTCTGTCTTTTCAGCACTGTTTGTTTCGAGGAATTGTGTGTTTGGGAGTTTTCTTCCCAATCTGTTGCTCAAAAACTTGCAGACTGATGCTTTGATATCAAATCAGGACGCCTTAAACAAGTTGTTCTACCTAATCTCTGTTGTTTGTCTACGGAAAAAATAGAGATCCTTACTTCTATTTTTAAATAATTTACCTCGGGATCAATACAAAGTCTTAATTCAATTGAATTATCTGACATTATGCTGTGCTTTAAGCCTTCTGCATGTTTCCTTTTTTACTTAATCACATAAAAACATAGTTTGAGACATATACCTGCCATTTCTGCAAAAGTTTGATGTGTTTCTGCGGCTCTTTTCTTTTCAAATCGTTGTTTCAGTCGCGTCTATAATCAGTGTTTGTGTGTTTTCTTTCTTTTAGGTGACAGTAACCCAAAGGAGAGCAGCCCCTTCATTAACAGTAGTGATGCTGCTGCAGAAAAGAGCCAGCAATACGATGGGAAGAACATGGCCTTGTTTGAGGTACAATCTAATACTTTGCACACGCACACACCCTGAGATTTCTTAATACACACATTAGAATTGTAAGTAGGAAACGGCGTAAACTCATTCTCACAGTGTGGTGATTGAATAAGGGCTCTGACATCGATTAATGAGGGTAATTATTGTGTGAAGGGCATGTTGGAACCTCAGGTTATTGCAGGCAAAACTCAGACTGCTACGAGAACAAACTTCAGCAAAACAATTTGCCTCAGCTTTGCACAAATGTATTTGCATAATGCTCTAAGGGGAGTTTTCAGATTGAAAAAAGTAAAAAAAAAACAGCTTGTTGTATGAGCATTTTTTTTATTTGTACCTTGGTAATCAAAACCAGGAGGAAGGCCTGAAAAGGTCACTAATCCCAGGTGATTTATGGGCCCCTTTACTACAATAAGTAAGTTTGACTCAAAGAGGTGAGAGGGTTAATAATGATGCTGACTCAAAAGCTTTTTCTCGGTGTCTCTGCAGGAGGAGATGGACACCAGGCCCATGGTGTCGTCTCTTCTCAGCAGCCTGGCCAACTACTCCAACCTGCCTCAAGGTAGCAAGGAACACGAGGAGGCAGAGAACAATGAGGCCGAGACGGCACGCAAGAAGCCTGTCAAGGTATTTACCAAGAATTTTAAAAATGCATTATTCTGTAGGGTACACTGACAGAGACTCTTCCTAAAATCAGAAACAGCTAAATTATCAACATCAACATTATTAATGCTTTTAATAACTAAGATGTTGGTAACTTTATGAAATATTTTAAATATGTTTACAGGAAATATGATTTAAAACCAGCCTGATGTAATTCATCATCACTTCTCAGAAGACTTTAATATTTCTGCAGTGCAGCTGTAATGAAGCATAGATTAATACTGATATCAGCTGCAATGCAGATTAGAAAAAAAATAGAAGTATTACTTAAAGCTTTTTCACAAAATGTCAAGCTTTTGTTGTGTAAACAAATTTTCCTTAAACAAAATATAAACTTTTTCCAATCTGCCTCTCTGCTCAGCATTTGGGTTTGTGCATCGATTCATCAGTTCCTATTAGATATACACTCAGAGCAGGAATGTTATTTATTACACACTCAGGGTGACTTGCTCTGCCAGAAATGTCTGTCACAGTTTCCTTGTAGCTTCATGGATGGCCAATCAGTGTTGCCAAATATAGATGTAGGTAATGAATCTCTAATAGCCCCGTTTCTGATTTGTTTCTAGGAAAAGCGAGTGAAAACTGCCTCAGCTGAGAAATTGTCAATCATTTTCTGCTGATATTAAAAAGTCCCAGTTTGTGCTACTGGGATGCATCTTAAAGGCCACTCACTAATGAGTTCCCTGCACGTCTTCCTGTGGTATTTTCTTATTTAATTAATTATTTTTTAGCTCTTTGCTGTTGAGGTGCCAGCAGGAAGGAGTTATTTTTTTTTTGTTGTTTTTTTGCATTTTATAAACCAAGAGGCAGCTGCATTATTAATCTTATAGGAAACTGTGGTTTTAAACTGCGCATCGATTCACTAATTAGCAAAGTTATGTTAGGAAAGAACAATACAAGTAATGAGGGACACAAAATTGTGTGGCAGAGCGTCACACACTGACTTTCAGAAGTTTATGACTTCAGAGTCAGCCCATGTGATGTAAGACACACTTTAGAAATTGAAACAGCACCGCACTGACAGGCTGACAGCTTTTCTTTGACCTTTGATGCATCTGTCTTTCCAGGTGTCCAATCAGCCTGATATTCGTCTTCACTTTCTGCCTTTGTCCCCTTTTTTGTTTCAATTTTCCACTCTTCTTTGAACCTTTTGTCCTGAATCTCTTCCACTCAGGTGTTGCTTTTTCTTTTTCACCTTGGAGCAAATCACTGAAGATGACCCTGGTGGTCAGTGTACTTACTGTATCAGATACTCTTTCCAGGTGATGCCAGCAGGATTTTAATGGTACTGTCCAACTGAGATGCAAAGTATTGATTGCTGTATTATTTGAAAAGGATAGGAGGTGTTTTAAATGGTGGTGGTGGGGGGGGGGGGATCCATCAAAAGATGCATCAACCTTTTTCGAAGGTTTCACCCTTATCTCCCTGGTCAATGGAGTTCTCTTATTTTTATTTTTTATACTTATGATTTAATTTTAAAGTTTTAATTACTGTGTTTTGAATGGTTTTCACAGGTTTGCAGCGATTGTTACTATGCAATAAATTATAAGCCAAAAATACACTAATAAGGACCTCCCAAATTATTTTGTTTGTTTATTTTGTATTAAGTTAAATTAGAATTTAATTATGAATTAAATGACTTTGATCAAAGGGTTGAATTAGGTAGCACCACATTTTATACAAAGGTGCAGGCCTGGTTGAGGGACTTTTTTTAATCACTTTAATGATCTCATATCAGATTTTGGGGAAGATATTGTGCAATTAATACCAATAAAAGGAATACATATTAATAACACTAATGGCACCATCCATCTAGTTTTGCTCTAATTGCATTTTCCCTTTTTTTATTTAGTACAAATCATGTGTTTAATTTTTCTTATTGCTAAGCAATACACATTTTGTTCAAACTGTAATGTGTGAAACAGTTGCCTTTGTGAACATTTTACCATAGTATTTAATTTAAAAGTGTCCATTTTTTACATTAAGATGATCTAACTTCACATATCATTGTAATCAAATGAGTAAAACATCATATTTTGGTTTTGGTATCCACCAGAATGATCATTTTGATGTTATTCACATGTGTTTTTGTGTATCTAAAATGTCTGCCTCCGGTTTAATGAAGCTCATTCCTTTTAAAAGCTTCAGCAGTATTTATTTATTTTTTTTCCCCCAGAAACAATTGTCAGTTTATATAGCAAAAACACAGAGTGTATTATGGTTCAGCACCACTTTTCTGCCCTATAAATTGTTCTAATGAAAATGCAGCACAAACTGTTTACTTTTAAGTGCCTGGGGACACAGTTTGTAAAAGCAAACATATTTTGTGGGAACAAACCTTCGTATGGTTTTAGCAGTTGCATTTTTACCACCTAATTGTACAAATAAAATAATGTAGGTTGTAGCTTTCGATATCAACTCTTCACTCATATGGAATCCATGTTTCATTCCTCAGTATTCCTGAATGTAAAGTTCACCTCTCCTTAGCTCAGGTAACACTGTGAGCAGGTCTAATCTCCCCTGTCACTCCAGCCCACTCTGTACATTAATTAGACCACACGCTGCACCAAGCCGCTGCTTCTCCCATCAGCAGCCCATTCCAGAGGCAATCTCTCCATTGCCACGAGAGGCTTTTCATTAACGCAGCCTGCGGCGTTTTATCACTCACACAGCGACCCCGCTCTTTCTACCCCATCGCCAACCCCCCACCCACCCCCGCTTGGTCTCCGGCTCCTTCATCATTGTAACCTCGAGTGAGCGAGGGAGGAGGAGATGAAGGCAACAGCCTGTCTTTGGCGCAGTGTGAAAGCCAAGATTAGAGAAACGGTTGGTTCGGGACATGGGGGACCGCACTGGAGGTCACACAGGTTACAACGGAGACTAGTCACAGCAGATCCCACGGTAGTTTTTGATGTTCTTTTTTCCTGTGCTGACCTCTGTGATAACAGAGGGCAAACAAACATATGTGTTTTTAGTTTATATATGTTTCCTTTAGTTTCAGCATGGCTAAAACTGTGGTATTAAAAATCATTGGGAAAATGGTACCATCTGTGTTCATCATTGTATCTAAATGAAAATATGCTCTAATGTGTCTACAATACATAACCAGGGGTGCACCTAAGGGGGGTGGGAGGTGGAATGGACACCCCTACAAATTTACTGTTCAAACATCAAACAAAGAAAAAAAATCTCCAATTCTTTTATTTAATTTGCACCACCCCAAGATGCTCTGTGACCCTATCTGGCAACCCCTTTGATAATGTTTTGCAGGCGCCTCTATACAAGACCCAGACAACAAGTGTAATTTTCCCGATGACATAAAAACCACGACTGTCATTAAGGTCCGACAGCAGCACATTTGTGATTCTGTTGTTGTCTTATAATCTTTTTAAGAAGATAAAAGGAAAGACCTTTTCTTGCCATAAAATAAGGCAATAAATCACAATTTTGGTCTTGTCTTGACATGAGACCTTTAGTTCCTGTAATTTGTTTTACAAGACAAATGGTTAAACCAGTTACTGCCTGAATGTGACTGAATCAAATTTTTCTATTTGTGAAAAGGCCAGGATTTCCTCCATCTTTGTGGTTCAGAAATCAAGCTGATTTCACATAGACAAAACAACAATTAACAGTATGTTATTTTCTATTTAATTATAACCTGTAGCAGTGAGCATAAATTACAACCTGAGAAAACTAAGGGTCACCTATTAATACTATTTTATATTTATTTCCCCCAATAAAACCAATAAAAACACATTTACTTAATAATGTCCTGCAAACCAGAGACAAAACACAATCCAATGCACACTTCATTACATTAAATCAAAACATGTTTTAGTTGAGTGCATCTGGCTGGAATTATAAGAACATTTGTCCATACGCTCTCCGTCTCTGCCTTTTACAGCCTAATGTTCCCTCACATAAATGTTGTTTCCTTTCTCCGTGTTTTATGATCCTGTTCGTCGCTCTGCCCGCAACCTTCCTTCCCCCCCACCACCCTCACATCCTGCCCCACTCATTAGACCGATGTACCAAATCGGTATTCCCATCAGCAGCAGCCCTCTCAAGGATGAGTCCTGCTTATTGTCAATTTGTGTTATTTATTACTGCAGAGCTAAATGAAAATTTCACAGCTCATGTATCGTTCACTTACCTCAGAGACCAAGCTAAAAGGCTCAGCAGAAGGGTTTGTTCTGCACTCTCTCCTATTTTTGTATTTACCATTTACACTATGTTACACTATATATTTTCAATTTTAATTCACAGTTTATTTAGCTTTATTGCAAAGAAAAGAGTAAAATTGCAATAGCCATTCCTTCAAGGAATATTAACTCTTTAATTTGCTGAAGATTTTATGTACATTCCCAATCAACATTCCCTTTTTTGTTGTCAAATGATCAGGTTAGCTTTAATTTGAGTATTTGAGATTTGAGCTGTGGAACCTGTGGATTTGTGTCTAAAAGAATCTTTCTTTGATTTTTCGGATTTCATTACACGGCCACACCAGCTTTTCACAGCTGACAGTACCACATGAGACTTTTTAATCTAGAATATTCTAGTAACACATGTAGATTTTATTTTGAGCTGGTGAGCTCTCAGCTCCACTGAGGCTAAAGCATTCAGTGTTTTACAGAGAACCATTTTAGATGTGTGCGTGCACACTCACACACACAAAAACTCACAAACCAACCTGACCGCGGATTGACTGGTTCATCCCCAGACGGTCATAGAGGCTGATGTTTGCTGGCCTTCCCTCTTGCTGTCTCTTTAATAATTCAAAACACCTGAGCAGAAACACATTTGCCCTATCAGCTCTTGTTTGGTCATCAGAGCGTGGAGACGGCGTTACAAGCTCCCAGTTTGCCTCCCCCTCAGTGGTGAGCCCACTCCCTGCCTCATTCGACCGCTCTCACTCCACTTCACGCCTCTATTTCTGCCAGAAATGAAAGTAATGAAACGCAAAGCGTGGATCCCTCTTCTCTTTGCCCAAGTAGAAAAAAAACAAACAAAGCCTACGTTGCATAGAAAGTGTGACTTTGATGTATTATGAATTACATAAATTAATCATCAAATGCAACGATTTCACTGGTCTACAGTTGAAGTAAAAACATCAAAAGATCTCGCTCCTAATACATTCCATAATACGATCCCACGCTAACATTAGCACTGTCAGCAAACTTCTCAGAAACATGCACATCTAACAACAAATTAATAATATTTGGCATGATTCATGCATGCAGATTGGAAAAACTCCTTCAGTGAGTCATTTAAAAGAGGCCTTGGATTTGTCAGCCAAGGCAGGTTGGCAGGTTTTACTTTTTGTTTCATTCTGTTCTTCTTCAAACTCTGAAATAGAATTGCTGGCCTCAGCAAGATCTCTAGATGGAATGAAGGTTTGAAAGCAAAGCTCTGAACAAAAACTAAGAAAGGGATACAACAGTGATGTGTAATTTTATTATCTATCGATTCATGTCATACCCATCAACATATATTATGAGTAACACTGGACCAGAAGCTGGAATTTGGTGGCTGGCTGCCAAATTCTAGCTTTATATTCTGGGTTTTGTCCTAACTCAGTTTGAGTTACTGTAAGGTAAGACCAGAGATTAGGCAAGCATATGTTAAAAAGCACATTTTAAAATGTTTAAAAGGCAATAAGTTTAAAAATTTGACATCCAATTCAAATTAGGAGTTCAAAGAAACTATTTTATTTTAATAACTTTCTGTACAACTTTTGAAATTCAACTTTTCTTTTTACTCTATTCAGGCTCCATTCGAGGCAAAATTCTATTGAATAAGGTAGAAATGGTCAAAAAATCAACAAGCATTTATTGTATAGTGACTTGAATGGTCTTTAAATTCAAGGATTTAAATAGTTTTAAGGAACTTTGAATGGATGTGGTCAGGAAACGACTCTGTGATGGATTGTGTTATCCCTCTGTGGCTGCAGAGGTGGAGCAGTGTAGACAGAAAGAAGACCAGTGAAGCTAATGCAAAGTGTTTTAACAGCAGGAGGCAGAGATGCTGAAGTAGGTAGTATAGTGCCACAGTGAATGTATTAAAAAGGCTGTTGTTCATAAAGCACACCTGAGCCATGCATTCGGTGGGCTGACTAGATGTCTCAGGGGGTCAGCGGGCAGCTGTTTCTTCCTAGTTTGGTTCTGCCACACTGGCCTACCTGTAGCTCTGCAGCAGTTTGTGTTCCCTTTGCTCTCGGTGGCTCATTCTCCAGGGAAATCATCACACCGCTGGCTCTTCGCCCGTTAAACAGCCTTTCATTCTGCATTTGAGTTGGTGTATGTGCGTGAACATGTGTGTTTATGAGGGCAGAGGCTGGTCAGGTCCGCAGTCCCTGTCCACAAACAAGCTAATGATACTTAAATTGAATGAAAATAGAAAATGGGGACTTTCAATAAACGTCCAACCCTTTCTACCCGCCAGGTCAATAATTCAATGCATACACAAGAGATCCATCTGTCTCAGGCTGTTTCTCAATATAAAGTCATTACATGCATCCATTAGTTCACCAGATTTTTGTGTTTGAGGGTTTCTGTTTCTCAAACCCACTGAGGTGTTTTTATCATGTTCAGGTTCTCACATCTGGATTAGGCTCTCTGACTGGTTTTATCTGTACATCTCTTGTAACAACCAGGATTTTGAGCAGACAAACACTGTGTTTCAAAGCCTGCCTATTGTTGTGTCTGGATTACAATTTATCACTCAGCTCCACAAGCACTCATACAGAGCAGCTCAACAGAGGAGGTTTGTGCTTCTCTATTGTGCTGGGAAGCAGGCGAGGAAAGTGACATTTGCAGTTAGATGAGGGTTGTTGCCTACTTCAGCTTTGAGATTCTCTTATTAAGTACTATAAAGCATAAATCATTGCCTGTCTTTTGTTGTTATACTTGAGAGTATTTGCATACTTTTTTAGGGAAATAATTATAGTTTGTGCTATTTTTACTTAGTTTATTATATAAGAAAATTGATTCAAGATTGCTGGAGCTTCTTTGGGGGGGGGAGGATTTTAGCTCCTTGATTGCAACCAATTTTATTTTATTTTTTCAATAGTTTAAGGCCATACTTTTTAGTATATTCCAAATGTTTAAACTAGCTGTAAAATATAGAAAATATTTAATTATTAAGTTTCCATTGCACAGATCCAAGTCAGAGTCAAACTTACTCATTTAAAATAATTACAAGACATTTTAGTCCAACATACTAATTCACAGTTTTTAAATAAATGCACACAGGTTTTCCTTTGATAGCCTACCTGTTATATTACAAACTGACCTCGACCTGCGAACTGCAGCAGCAGCAGTTTTGGGTGAAACTACAAAGTGCTGAGCATAGGAATACCTGTCTGCCTGCAACACCTGACTGCTACTGTATAGTACACACCAAGTCCCTGAAGGACCTGCCAATGGAAACTCAGTCGTTTAATTACAGCATTGTTAGAGGGAAATGCCAAATAGCATCTAATGTTTGCTTTATTTTCAGTCATTTTGACTGTTTTTCCATAGTTGAATAAAAGCGTATGGTAGTTAACAGCCGGTTCATAATTTTGCTTATAAATTTTTAATTTAAGGACATATTAATATGAGGACAACATATTGTGCTTTTCATTTTCTTACTTGATGAATTTTCTTTGTCCACATGACTTTCCAAGCTCTTTCCAAGCTTTCCAAGAATTATTGCGTGTTTTGCGTTTTGTTATTGATTAATCATTTACTTTTTAAATCAACTGAATAAAT
>JARVGW010000682.1:16090736-16101809 GCA_031762495.1 Anablepsoides rubrolineatus
TGAAAAAGGGGCAATTCAAACGAAATGCTAAACTTCGGGTAAGATGTTTCATATAATTTTGGGGAAACCATCATATTCTGTCAGAGCTGCTGAGATGAAGCTGGAAATGTGTTGTTTTTTTTCTGCTGACTCAACAAAAAATAAGAAAATCAAATGAGGATGCATCCTGTGTTTGTTGCAGGGTACAGTGTCCTCTGACCAGTCAAATGTTGTGGGGTCCTCTCAACAACACAGTCAGAGGGACAGAGGTCAGAAAACAGCAGAGTCACATGAGACGTCCACACCTCCTGAGCTCACCTCAAAGAAGGGAAAGGCCACAAAAGTCATCAAGATGATGAAAAAGCACAGGTATGATGAAGTCTGTTCCCAGTGAAATGCTGGATTGTCTTTCCCCGTTAACAACATCACTTGTCAAACTTTTCTGCGTTTGGTTTATTCCTCTAAAAGTTTGACACAACAATTCAGCAGGGATACTCCAGATATCAACCTAGAACTTGTAGTGGCCAGTTTGAGGAAATAATTCATGTAAACACAGATGGAACCACTGCAAGCTCCATATCAGCAATCCAATGATAAATACTAAACAAATACTATGTATGTCTTTTGTTTATTTTTGTTCAACTTTCTCCAAATGTTAAGGCTGGGTTTGTGCAGAATTCTGAATTCTGAGAAAGAAAGCGCAAGTCTCATGTCAATCAAAAATAACACAAGAATGATCATAATTCATCATTGGTTGCGCAGGACTCTCTTCTGCTTTCTTCAATTCAATTCAGTTTATTTATATAGTGCCAAGTCACAACAAATGTTGTCTCAGGGCACTGTACACAAAAAAGACAATACATCTAAAGAAGCCAACAGACTGCGCCAAATCTTTGCTTCACCACAGTCTCACATCCTGAGCAGGAACCAGATGGACATTTAGCTCGGCCGTTGACCAAAATGTCACAATGACTTCTCGTTTTCCCCTGATGTGACAACTGTTCAGGCAGTATGAAGAAAGGTTACAGCAGAGAACAAAGTTCACAGCGAGCAAAAGTTCCTAGAGCATTTGAATGATAAAACCTTTATATTAAATTTAACTCTATCAGTTAGTCTTTGATTTTTAACCAGTAATCACCAGTAATTTTCATGTCAGACTAGTAGTTGTGTCATTTTATTTGACATTGAAATGAGTTAGAGTTGTGCTGATATGAAACGTATTTCTTCAAGGTTGTTCCCAGATAAAGTTGCTTCTGTTCTCTCCAGCCAAGCACATACCCACCTGACAAAACACACTCATATTTTGTCTTTTCTTATCTTTTCCCACTCTCTCCTCTCTGGGAGTTTTTCTCTAGTCTGAGAGGTTTTCGGTTTGGCTTGCCGATTTTGCGCTGAAAACATCTTGCAAGTTTTCAGCCTCTCTGCCAACGCTTAGCCAATCTTCACGAGAAGAAACATTTTTTAAAAATAATTCTTACCTTGGATTTTCTAAGAGTTCCTGTTTTTGGATTACTTTTGAGCCACTGACAGCTGACCCGCCTTGCGGTGTGCAACTCTTCATCAGAGCCCTGCCTGAAAGATCGCTCCTAGCGTGACCGGCCGCGTTGTACTCCATTCTTGTGAGCAGAGGTGATACGCAGTGTAGAGCTCCTGTCCACAGCTGGCCATCACTATCAACTCAGCTTTCACTACTGTTCCCCTCACCGTCTGAGTCAAACAAACACGGTAGGACAAGCTGTCCTTTTCTGCTACCTGGCGTCAGCTGGCTGGCCCGAGGTTCACACTGGCCTCACCTTGCACTCACTGCGTTAAGAACATTATCTAGTGGAACCCTGCTTAGTGTAAATTCAAGCTTACTCTGTGTTTAAAATTTGAATTGAAGCTGAATTGGCTGCTTGTTTAAAGATGAACTGATAATTTGTTTATTAGTTAACCATTGATTGTTAATTTTGAACTAATTACTTGTCATAAGAGAGCCTGTAATCTGTTTCTAATCAATTGCAATTTTTCTTTTAATCTGGTTAAAGAAACACACCACTCACGTTGTGAGGATGTTAAACATAATTTTGAGTCCTGTCCATTAAGGTGGTGTCTTTAAGGTTTGTTCTCTCATTATGATCCGGGTCAGAACTAGTGAAGGTGTAATCTCTGTATCCATCATTGATATATAGAGCTATTTCTGAATTAACACGATTGTTTATTGTTTGTTTTATTTGGATGCCTATTAGCTTCCACAGCAGTGGTTGCTAGTCTTCCTGGGGTCCATAAAAAAAACAATTAACAATACATATGATTAAAACGTATATATTCATATCCATAGAGTTTTAAAAGCTATAAAGGTTTCACAACACCAGCCACTTAATACGTCCAAACAGGCAAATGCAGTCTACAAAACACCACACTCAAACAATTACAATAATAAAACATATGTAATACTTTCAATACAATAATTTCTGTTTTATAGTTTTTTAAAAAATGTTTGGATTTTGAATTTCCCTAACACTAGATGGGAGTAAATTCCATTCTGAAGCCCCTCTATACAGAATTGTTTTTCTCATAAAATTACTTCTAGGCCTTGGAACTATAAGCATGTTGTTGCTGACAGAGCGTGTTACATGCTCATGACAATTTTCACTAAATAATATTCTTTCTTTAAAATAATGTGTATTATTAAACAGTAGAAGACTATACTTTGTTTTTGCTTCCACAGTTAACCAAGACAATTTAAGATGCATCTCATGCACATATGTGCAGAAAGGACAGTTTAAAACTAATCTGGCTGCTCTATTCTGAGCTATTTGAAGTTTTCCTAGATATTTCTGGGCCGCACTGGACCAAACTACAGGACAATACTGTAAATGAAATTATTATTCTCCGATCAATCATTTCCCTATTCAGTAGTTCTCCAAGTAGTGTGTTCACCATATTTTCTTCAAAACATTAAATTACACCACATATTTACCTGTGAAGACGTGCAGACGTACATATGTTTAAGATAATCCTCTTTATTTCACATTTTGCATCTTTTGAGTTTGTAGTAGGTTAAGCCTGTTTCAAAATGCAAATATACACACACCCTGATCCTGATCCTGTTTGTCCCTCACAGCAAACAGATGTCAGCTGATAAGAAAGGAATTGTAATCACTTCAGACCCTGAATCGAGGGATGGAAAGGTTCAGTTCACTGTGGATGTCCAGAAGGAGTCGTTCATTGTGAAGTTCCACGTTGTCAACAAAGGACCAAACTACATCTACTTCACCAATTACACTGTTCTTGACAGAATTCACTGTTTCACTTTAGAGACTGAAAGGACAGTGACAAAAGCCTGTTCTCTTCTTCTTTGTCCTGGTGAGACAACAAACTCTCATCATATTTTTCAAGGATACAAGTTTACCAAAACGGTCAAGGGTTATGTATTCATTCCTACTGTCTTTTTAATTTTTTTCTCCTCCCTTAGATGAGCACTATGATTTAGCCGTTCGTTGCAACCTTAATCAGTGCGGCTATTTCCCTGCCACCATCTGCTTTGAGTTTCATCCGGACCAGCCGAAGCCAGAGACGTTTTGCATTGTCAGGAAGATTGAAGCTACGGTCCAAACCTCGCTGGCGGCAGAGCTGGGGCCTGTAGCTCCCTATAGACCATTCCAGTGGACCAAATCCAAACCTCCTGCTACACATTTTGAAGAGGGATTACGACCTCAAGAGTCAGTTATCATAAAACTTACATTACAGGGAAATGAAGTGCTCCTCTATATAACAAATTAATGCATAACTCTTTATATTACCTTCAAATATTCCTTCTGTCAATTTCAGAGCAAAATGTCACATGACGGTCATCGTCAAGTTAGGAGATTATAAGTGCCCCCAGTACCTGACAGACCTATTTAAACACAGAATGAAGGACCTCCAGTGCCTCTCTACAGCAGCCAAACAGAACCTTGCATCTGTGAAGTGAGATCCTTACCTTAAATACAGTCAAGCAATCCTGTTTTTCAGTGAAGAAATAGTTATGGAATGGAGCTCCTGTTTGTGTTTGTCCTGTGCTTCCAGAAAGGTTCTGGAGTCTCCTTTGGATATGAAGAACTACTCCCGCAGATTCCACCTCCTGCTGCACATGGAGGAGTTCCAGATGAACGTGGACATCAGAAAGTACAACCTCCGCAATCAAACCATGACCCAAGATCAAGGCAACAAAAATCTCCTCGTACTGAAAGTAAAAACATTTGTATATATGTACATGTTTGTTTATTTGTTTGTAATCTTTCAATTGATTCAAGATAGACTTTTGTTTGTTTTTGAGATAAGGCAGCTTAACCCAGTTGCTGTTGTACATTTTACTGTACTTAAGCAACAAAACTGCATATATTGAGATTTCTGGGCTATAAAGTATAAGAAAGTATCAATTTTCATCAAACAGGTCCCTGGGGTTGCTGAAAATCGTCCCTCGGTACTGCGAGGAGATTGCCTGAGAGTGACTCAATCTAAAGATAAAACCCCACCCATTGTGCTGTACACTGGATATGTTCACCAAGTAGAGCTGGACCAAGTGAAGCTGGGCTTCTCTAAAAAGTAAAAGCTAGACTTGAGTTACTTGAGTGCCGGCAGCTCACAGCATTTCAGAACCTTACACATGCATTTCCCATATGTCCTCATTTCAGATTGTTGAGTAAATTTATCCCCAATATGAAGTTCGACGTAGATTTTACCTTCAACAGGCTCACTGTGAAGCTGCAGCATCGAGCCGTGGACCTTGCAGAAAAACATCAGCTGAAGGATGTCCTGTTCCCTTCTGGTGCTGCAGAAGACAGCGTTTCCATCCCAGAACTCCGGTCAGGATAAAAAAAAAACAAAAAACAAACCATAATAAAATTCTATATCATACATCGTATGTCATATTTTGTGCTTTAAAGTTTAAATGGTTTTCCATTAATGCGAGGAAAATGAAGGGCTAACAACAAATATGTTACTCTAAATTATTCTCTAGTATGTTTAACCGTCAGTTGGATGAAAACACGGAGCAACGTAATGCTGTCTGTCACATCGTAGCAGGATCATCAAAACCTGCTCCTTACATTGTCTTTGGGCCTCCTGGAACTGGAAAGACCATTACTATGGTCGAAGCCATAACTCAGGTAATAAGTAATAGATTTCTATGATTTTGTTCATCCTATGGATGAAGTAATTAGAGTTGTTTATTTAAAATATTAATAGTAGTTCCACCTGCCAGTTTGATTTCATGAGGATCATTATCTGTTAGTATGTTGATTTGTTTGGTTGCCTTATTAATTCTAGTATTTGTCTTTACGAGGTCTGAAACCATTGGAGAGAGATTTTATAAGTGTACTTTGAAGAAAAATTGACTGAACCTAAAGTTAATTTTCCTGTTATTTGTCGCTACGTGATTGTTTAAATCCATTAATGAGGTGTCAAGATAAGGTTTTTATCTAATAAAAAAGAGTGGTTCCAAAAAGAATACCAAATTTTCAATTACGTAGTGACTATAAATGTTACTGATGGTCAATGACTAGTAAAAAAAAATCCCTAATGAAGTTTTGCCTCACAGGTCAGCATGGAGGATGGATCAGCTCACATCCTCGCGTGCGCGCCGTCAAACACCGCAGCTGATTTGCTGTGTGAGAGACTGGCGGTGTACATGAATTCCGATCAGCTTTACCGCATCTACGCCAGCAGCCGAGACCCAAACAGTGTTCACCAACGCCTCCTGGTGAGCATGCATAATATATATGTTTGCACAACTGTACTCTTTTTTGTTTGTTTGTTTGCACCGATGTTTGAAAACGTTTGCTGTTTCTTTCAGAACTACTGTAACTGGGACAAGAACCAAGGTTATTTTGTGTATCCAGAGAGGGATGTTCTGGAAAAATATAAAGTTATTGTGACTACTCTGTTCACAGCTGGAAGGTCGGAGGTTCTTTTGTGCTTTTATAGATACTGTCCTGCACAGTTTTTCACACCTTTGACATTAGAAAAATTGTTTCACGAGTCATGTTTTTAGTAATTGTATTACTTTGTATAACAGTTTTACTCTTTTCTCTAGACTTGTGACAGGAGGGATCCCCGTCGGCCATTTTTCACACGTGTTTGTCGATGAAGCAGGTCAAGCTGAAGAGCCACAGTGTATAATTGCCATTGCAGGTAAATATTGAGCAAATATCTTTACTTTATGGAAACATTCAGGCTAATCAATTTATTTTTGCATGTTTTAAGGTCAAATTAAATTAAATACAGTATCAAAATAATCAGTTTTTTATATTGGTTTTAAAGGTAAACCTTTCTATGAAACATTCTAGTGTTCTGATTTATAACTTTAATGACTTGTTTTTAGCATTTTGTTGTTCAAATATTAAAGTGGGGGGAACAATCTTTAAGCACATTTTACAAAGTCAAAGATTTTTTTTACAGCTGTATAAACTTATTTTAGAATGTATGTTGTCAAAAGCAATAATTTGTAAGTAAAACAGTATTAATAGTAATCTCAGTGTTAATTCTGTGATCGAGGATCAATGCTTCTAATTTGTTCCTCTCTTCTAAAGGCTTGCTTTCTGCTAAAACGGGCCACTTGGTGCTGGCAGGAGATCCCAAGCAGCTTGGACCAATCATTCGATCCACCTATGCAATAGAGCACCAGTTTGGTAAGACAAGGATATTTTATATTGTCTGTTTTATGGCCTCTTTCCTCCTATAGTAATTTCACAACTATTTTTTTGAAGTTTTGCAGAATTCAGTAAATGTTTGGTGTTGCCTGAATTACTGAATTGGATTATTAAAAAGATCTAACAATGTTTGTAAATCCTTGGCAGGGCTTTCTCTGCTGGAGAGGCTGATGAAACATGAACTTTATCAAGACTTAGGTTCTCGTTACGTCACAAAGCTGCTGAGAAACTACAGGTGCAGCTTCTATTTATGACCTCCAAATGACTTTTGTATTGTGTTTGATTGCTGACACCTCGTTTTCTGCCTTTTTTCAGGTCTCATGGTGCCATTTTGAAAATTCCCAATGAGGAGTTTTATAAAGGTGAACTGGAGGTGTTTGCTGACAAAGTGGAGACTTACTGCAGATGGGAAGCCCTTCCTCAAAAGGTTCGACTGTAAAGATGTTTTTGTGTTGTTTTGCAACACTTTGGTTATACTGAAAAACACTGTTTGCATATGTAAAACAAACAAAAGACACACTTGTGGAATAAAGCATACATGTAAAAGAAAATATATTTTTTAGAAATAGCTTTTTGTTTGCTTTTCCAATGTATTACCCTACTTTTTCCTCTCAGACGAACCCTACCTTTATGTAAATGTAACTGTCGCTTGTTTCATTTCCATGTGAATTTTAGTTTTTTTCTACAGTTATTTGAAGCTGCTTCCTCTCTTCCACAACAGGGTTTTCCGGTGATCTTCCATGGAGTGCTGGGGAAAGATGATCGAGAGGCCAACAGTCCATCGTTCTTCAACGTGTCAGAGATTGAAGTCCTGGTGATGTACCTCAACAAGCTGCATCAAACACAAGGGAAGAAAGGTCTGCCCACGATCTCTGCTGAAGACATTGGCATTATTGCCCCCTACAGGAAACAAGTAAGTTTGAATGTTGTTCACATGTAATTTTTAAAGATCATGTTTGTTGAATTTATTTCCGATCAGACATCGGTAACGTACATCTCCAACAGGTTGAGAAAATCAGGAAGGCTCTGAGGTCCATCAAAACCCTCAGTCAGTGGACTGATCTGAAAAAACTCAAGGTTAGCATGGCTGCTATGACTTAAGAATTTTAGATTTTATTGTAAAATGTTTCTGAATTATAGATTATTTACAATTAAAATGTGTGAATAAATAGAATACCTAATAATTTCAGTACACAAAATTGACTTAAAAAACTTGGGGAAGGGTTTATTTATGAACCTAATCCAACCCATGTTTCTACCTGTTTAAAAGAAAAAAAGGTTTCTTTTCTTGCATTTCTTAAATTAACACTCTGAACACTGTTTTTTTTTTCATGAGACCAGGTGGGATCTGTGGAAGAGTTTCAGGGACAAGAGAAGACGATCATCATGATCTCTACTGTCCGCAGTTGTCCCAACTACGTTAAGATGGATAAGGAGTTTAATATTGGATTCCTGTCAAATGAAAAGGTTTGTCACAGACTATTTAACTGTCATTCAGAAATTTAAAATGCAAGCTTTTGCACCTTTTGTTATTCGTTTCTCTACTTAAGATGATTCTTTATTTTCTATTTCTGTTTTGTAGAGGTTTAACGTGGCCATGACAAGAGCCAAGGCCCTGCTTATAGTTGTAGGGAATCCTGTGATCCTCAGAAAGGACCCTATATGGGCGAAGTAGGTCAAAGCAAAAACACTATTTATTTTGTTGTAATTTGACGTTGAAATATGTACATTTGTTAAGATCGGAGTTTGTCAGAAAGGAATCTGAACAGAAAAGTTCCTGCAGACACTGCACAGATGAGCAATTTTGTTCTGATTTTTTTTTCTAAATGACCAAAGATTCAGTTTTACAATATTTTACTGGATCATAGTAACATTTTGTGGAAAACAATATAATTTATATAATCATAGATTTGACAAATAGAATTTTACCAGCTTGTTGTGAAGTCCAGTTTCTGTATCCACTCTTATAAGAATGTTATTTGTAAATTTTATTTTACTCCCTCACTGTCTACATAATCCTGCTTAGTGTACCTTTTTAAAATTATAAGTGGCTTACATTTTTTTAACCATATTCTTAGAGAGATGGTAAATATAACTTTCAGAAATGGTCTTAGACTTTTTTTTTTCCAAGTTTGCCTTTATTTTATTTTTCACTTTGCAGGTTCATCAGCTACTGTGTGAAGATGAAAGGCTACGTTGGATTTGATCTCAATAATGCTGAAGAGGAGGAAGATGACTTTGAGGCAAAAATGGCAGCGCTGAAAATCGATTCTGAATGTTCGTACAGCTTTCATCTCAATTAAGTTAAAATGACCAAAAAGATCATTAAGTTTCTGGTTGTGGCTGCACATTTTAAGACATTAAACACATTTTTTAGGAATATGTGATGGGTGTGAACCTCCAGTAAGCCTGAATGTTTTTGGAGCTGCATTTAACAGATTTTACTAAAAGCCAATGGTAGTTCCACAAGTTTAAAATGTAAATCTGTGTGTTTTTCTAGGTGCTGTAGGTCTTTTAGAAGAAGAAGAAATTCCCCTCCAGCAGTTTGTGGAGCCTGAACCAAACACTGAGCTGTAACCTTTGGACTCAGCAGTGACATAAACCCTGTTATATAAAAAGAGTCTAATGATGTGCAAGTAGTATTAGGATTTTAGTTTAGTCTTTGTGCAAATATTCTACCTTGAGGTTGTTTTTCTAAAGAAAAATATATTTTCTGGAACTTGTATACATTTCAAATACTTTCCACAAATGATTTTTGAATAATGTATGAAAAATGTGGCAACACAATCTTTAAATTCACTTGACTAATGCATTGTCTTTTAATTTTAAGGGCAAAAAATAAAACTTCTTTCACTGCATGGATGTGACTATACCCGTCCTTTTTTAAACCTATGATAGTTAAAAGTGTGGAAGCAAAACCATTTTGTCTCAAAAATACTTTATTTGTAACGCTTCAAAAGTAGACATTCGTTTCAACGGCTTTGTTTCAAAGTATATTATAACGATGAGTTTCTATATAACTATTTTTTTAATCATTTCAAATACAGCCAAAGGAGGAAAGAAAAAAAACTGAGCAGAAGCTGTTCATGTAAACTCAAGTTTCTGCTTTTGTATTTGTACACTAAAGACCAAAGGTTTTCCTAGGCATGAATAATCAGCTTGAACTATCAGCATCATGGTGCTTGTATGAAGTGGCACATTAACCAGTACATACCCTGCTGCTCTACAGGAATGCTTTTATTATGACATCGTGTTTCCAGCTGTGAATCTTATGTCTGTCTAGGCTGAACTCCTGGAGGAAGAGCCTGTTGAATCCTTTGAACATTAGGCTACAACTAAAAACTGTTGTCACAAAGGGAAAAAAAAAAATTTGATCCTTGCCTTGATAATGTGCTCATCAACAGCATGGTTCCCTTTAAAAGAAAAAGTATATATTTTACACATGCTCACTCTGCCACTAGAGGGACTAAATGTGACTTGCAGCACTATCATTTATTGGATACACAGCCTAATAGCTGCTGTTACTATCTCTGATGTAACCTGACAAGTGTCTTGCCCAAATATTTATCATAGTTCACATTTCACCCTTCACATTGCATGTTCTATGAATAAGCTACACAGGCAGAGCAAAAGGTTTGTGCGAACATTTCTAAAAAAAAAAAAAACTTTTTAAAATGAGTTTCAGGTAAATTTGGGCCCCTGTGGACACATCTCAGAAAACTATAAGCTGAACCTCTAAATGAGTTAGATGGGCTGCATTTTTTTTAAAAATCGAAATGCTAGCAGAATGTCTTATTTTGCACATTCTATAACAAAAAGGTACAGAGCAGTGTATTTCAGGAAAAGTGAAATAGTTTAAACATTCACGATTATCTGAAAATGAAGAAAATAAAATACCGTGTGAACTGATGTATAATAACCTTCAATAATGACATTTTTAACCCATAAGCATTTAAAAGAAAGAACAAATCAATGTCAAATATGTTGAGAGAATTTCTTTTTACTTTGACAGCATCATATTTTCACAAAGCAGCCTGTCAGTCTGGTTTGGGAGGTAGGAGCCAAAGGTTACCAAAAGGAAGAAAAAAAAAAGCTCCTCTGATATGTAAAGAATGCCATCTTACTAGAAACTTGCAACACAAGTTGTGTTTTTCTGGTAACTGCTCAGTCTGACAAACAGCTGAACAGAAACAAAAGATTTAAACTTAGTTGTGATCATTTTCAGTGCAGACATTTCTCCATTGATCCTGACTACTACAGTGTATAAATATGTTTAAGGATTTGGGGTTTATAATGGCCATATCAGCTGATGCAAACTACAGCTGGATGTTTGCATTTAAAAAAATAAAAACAATGGGCCTCATGCAAGAACATGTTCGTATTCTTCTCCTAAATTTCTCTTACTTTTGTTCGTATGAAG